>UZAE01000037.1:0-49155 GCA_900617975.1 Rodentolepis nana | reverse complement strand
GACACGATTGCCTGGCAAAACACCTTCGCAGATTGGGAGTTATTGTGGCATATCTTCTTATAAGCCAAACGGACTATGACCAACAAAAGAATCGCAAATATAATCGATAGCAAACTTAATTTCAAATTTCTGATGAGGATATGCAGTTTTGTCGAGACGTTTCCTTGAAATATCTTCCGTTATTTTGAAACAAATTTATTTATTTGATTAATCTTTTTTTTCAATTTCAATTTCCTGAGTAACGAAGAAAAAATAATATACCCAAAAATGAACTATTAAGATTTTAATAAACAAAAAGCTGATTCCATTTTGAGATTCCATTATACTGCAAACAGATTGAGGATAAGCAGATGTTTCGAGAAGGTTTTGCTATAACCATCATTTTTTTGAATGAAATGGTACTTGTTTGAAGACATTTTAGTCAATATATTATTCACACAGTATAAACGCCTTTCTTTTCTTGCAACAATTTAGTAAATAAATGAAGATTTAAAAAGGAATTGATATGCCCCACGTTTTAATAAATCAATATCACTTATCATTTATTTATTTATTTTAAACGGCAGGCTTCTTGATATTTGTAATTAGCTCTTTAGCTGACTTTGGGATTCGCAGAGGAGAGGAATATCGAAGGGAGAAAAAGTGAAGAAGGGGAAGGGAAGAGTCATTCAAAGATATAAAAAAGACAGGCAGACAAAAAGGCAGGAAAAGGGTAAGATGAGGGGAGGAAAATCAAAGGGAGAAAAAAGTGGAGTGAAGTAGCGCCAAATTGGGTCGAGGAGGGAAGGGGGGGAAGAGAAAAGTGATTCAATGATGCCAAAGATACAGGCCGACACAAAGGCAGAGAAATAGGAAGATGAGTACTGCAAAATGGATCGAATAGGACATAGGGACGGGTCGTGGTCGTTTGAAGTCAGTAGTCAACTACCGTTTTATAGACTTTTTCTCGTAGGATTATACGTTGCCCACGGTGAACTACGTAGAGGTTAGTCTATCGCACACCCCACCTCACTCATCATTGATAACTTGCAAAGTTGGATGGTGTGGTGTAACCAGATCAGACTATCGGCAATCGTATGTAAACAATATGGATTTAATATGGACATTCTAAATGACTAAAGGAGTATTTTATTTGCCAAAAGGCAACTTCCTTGTTTCTGTCGATGTCTTGATTCCACATTACGGCTGCTAAAGTTAAGTTACTTTCCGAAAAAAATTTGTTGTCGAAGAGGTTATAATAGCCGTTTTGTGGCTTTTTTCACTTAGAGTAAAAACCTGAAATAATTTAGCCAAGGTCTATTTTTAAACCCTCTCTATAATTCATTAACTACCATGAACCATGCAATACCATTAAATATGTTACTTAATTTAATTGTAAGAAACACTATTCACTTCGCTTTTTTATACAATTGTTGTATCATGTCCTACTTTCAATAGGTACTTTACACTAAACAAAAGATAATCCATGCTTCATTTGTAATTCATTGCTTTAATTATACTGGTTTTATTCATTCAATAGAATTAGCAATACACTTGCGTTCTCCATTTTTTGCCTATTCGTGTAAAGATTTTGACTGCTCTCAAGGAAACGAAGGGTTAACGGATCAGGTTAATCAATAAATGATCATGACAATCTTTCAAATTCTGTTGCTAGAAAATGAGTTATAAGTTTCTGTGAAATAATATTAAAATACACTATTTCTATTAATGAAATACTGATTTCATGCGATATAATTAATACTTCGCGTATTTCTGATGATTAAACAATTTTGCGTTGCTATTAACTTGAACAAGAAGATAGTGCTTTTAAGCCAATAGATTTAATGCACCAGAATTAAAGCATGAATGCTTTTTATTAATGCAAAATTTATTTTGATTTTGTGCATTTGCTCAATTTAGAATGGACTTTTCCTTTCTGTAATTTGAAAAAATATCATAAACATTGTTTACAAATGTTTAATATCCCATATTCGAAATGCTTTGATTGGAGTTAAATTTTATTAATCGTATATTGCATTTATGCATAATATAATGCCCAAATGAATTATTGAATTTATAGCAAACACAAATTCCCATCATGAAGTGGTCTCATAATATGACCTCTTACTTCGAAATCAGCACACCTTTAGCTAATAACTTTAATAAACCTCCAAATGGAACCGTACTTTTAAATTATCATTAATAAGCTAAGTAAATTAGGCATTAGACATGATATTCAAACATGCAGGGCAAAACCTTCCATATTGGGAGCAACTTAAGTAAGACCCTTGTCAGCGACAACCTTCATTTTGTGCGATCGTCAAAAATTTATTTATTTATTTCAAATGGCAGGCATTTTGATAGATATCATTAGCCATTTACCTGACTTCGGGCTTCAAAGAGGGAAGATTCATCAAAGTAGCAGAAAGTCGAAAGGTGGGGAACAGAAGAGCGATTCACAGATGTAAAAGAGGGAGACAGACACAAAGGTAGTGAAAAAGGTAAGGTGAGTGCTGTGAAAGGGGTCGAATATGACAACCAGGGGGTCGTGGTAGTTCGAAGTCAGAAGCCAAATGCCGGTTAATAGACTGATGGTAATTGAAGTCAGAAGTCAACTGCCGATTAATAGACTTGGGGTCATGATAGTTTGAACTCAGAAGTCAACTGCCAGTTAATAGACTTACTCATGGTAGTTTGAAGTCAACTGCCAGGTAATAGACTTTAGTTCGAAGTCAGAAGCCAAATGCCGGTTAATAGACTGTTTTGGCGTATGAGTATACGTTGCCCAGGGTGCACCACGTGGAGTTAAGTCTATCGCACCCCCCTCGTCAAAAATAAAGTTCATAGTCTTTGAAGAAAGGTAAACTTGTATTGATGTTTAGTTTGCATTCAATGATCTAATACACTGAAAGCAAAACAGGAAGATGAAAGTGTGCAGTGCTAAGAAAAACACAACAATATTTGTGAAGAAAGTTGCTATTGATATAAACTATTGACTTAGCATTAATTCAATTTTTTATTAATTGAATGGATACAGAGTCCAAAATTTTATGTCATGTACGCTGTTGACAAATTTTATTTTTTTCAAATCTTAAAACAATGAGCCGCTTAAACAAATTTCAAGGTTTCCAAGAATTTTATTATTTTAAAACAAGCTTTGAGTCATTTTGATAAGAAGAAGTTAACACAAAAGTTCTTGCTATTTGTAGAAGCTCGCAACAACCCTTCATCTTTACAAGACATTCAAATTCTTAACGGCCTTTCATTTCAAGTGGGATACAATTTGGGGTTTGGTAAGAGTTACCTCAAATACAAAAAGTAAGGATATACTACTAGGACACTTTTAATTTAGTAACAGGTTTAATGATTTAAGCAAGGGAACGGTGTTGACTGTCGCGACCATTCCCATACACGAATTCCTTCAAGGACCACAACAAATTCGTCGATTTTTTCAATCTTGAGTGGCGAATATTTCAAAATAACGATCAATAATTTTAAAAGTACGCTCAATGGCCAACGTTGAACGGCCGGATTTTCGATTCTTTTGGCAATGCTAACCTTGATTTGTATGATAAAAAGAAATGACGACATTCCAATTCTTAATGACCTTTCCTTTTAAATGGGATACAATTGGGGGTTTGGTGAGAGTTAACTCATTTTAGTGAATGTACCTTTCTTATAATTTCGATAGATTGCAATTATTTCATTCAAGCTCTTAATTATTTCGTTATATTCACCACCTCAGTGATGCAATTTGGTACAATAACCTCGTTTCAAAATATTTAACATTCATTAAGAAATATCAATAAGTTGATTTCATGTCAAAAACAGTATATAACAGGCAAGCTAAATGTGTGTAAGGCATTTAAGGTGAACATCTGAAATTGTTTAGGCCTTGATAATAAACGTCAAAATTATAGTGTAATAGCAGGTACAATATAACACATTCGTTTCCATGTGATTACTCCTAATTTGAAGGCTATTTACTGCATTGAACGAATATTGTCATGCTTTCTATTTCTTTATAGTTTTAGATTAAATACTTACACAAAACTAATATATATTCACATAAATTAATATTACTGCTATAAGAAAATTATTTCTTTATTCTAAGAGCATTTAAAATATCTGAAAAACCTGAATATTGATAAATCACTTGAAATGATGTGCAACAAGGCTGCTATAAATACTCGGGAGCAAAGTTCGCTGAACTATTTTCTTAATGACTACTTGATTTCTTAAAATCTTGCTAAAAGAAATAAACCATGCTAAATCCTTTCTGGTTGTAGAATCTGCATGAAATGAAATGTGATTGACATGGTGTCATTGCTTGCTTTGTGTTCCATTTTTTTTATTGAGCTTTGACAACTTTCCATTTCCCAAATTAATTCAAAACATCAGAAATTACACCTTTTTCTTATAGAATTTGAATTTTCTTCTTGAACTCTGAAATAACGCTGAGGTTTTTTAATTCATTTCCTTTACAACACAGATTAATAAGTCTTTCAAGGATCTAGCTAGCTCATATTTAGTAACTCTTGCTTGGGGGTGCTAATATATCCTTTATAATATTATTAGATAAATTTATCATGTTTACTAAAAGTAATATAACAATGGTAGTACTTTGTTTCTGAATATGCTTCATAGATGTCAACTTTTATGTCTTTTAAAAATAACAAGTCTTCATTTGAATTAAAAATTCATCATATTCTTAAAGAAAAATCCTTTTATGAAATTAAAAACGTAAAGCTTGGTGTTGAAGTTCATTCTTAAAAGGTCTGCGTTACATACAACTTCACTTAGCAACTGATGTTCTGATCCTTTGGCCTATCACTTTTAATAAAGTGGAATTTTAAATATTTTACTTTTCCGTTTTAGAATGCGCCATTTAATTATAAAAATCAACTTGTCTAACTCTCTACCATAATCTAATTCAAGGCTTAAGCCTGCATAATTTTGAGCAATTGTGGAAAAATGCTGTCAACCGTACTCATTTTGGAACCCACGAGATATTTGTGGGAAGCAAATAAACAATCAGATAAATTTGCATTTAATGCCACACAAGTGTAATTAATGGGGCCATTTGTGGTGGTTTGGCATTGATCAATAGCTTAAATTACAAATTACCTCCTTATGACTTCAATGCCTGATCTCAAATCAAATAGCTCTGTTGAATAAGGCAAACATTTTAGAATAGCATTATAAAATGGCAACGATGTTAAAGCGATGGACCTCATTTCAGCTTAATGTAGACCTTGTAGAATAGGTGACATTTCCCTGCGTTCCATTATCTGCATTTTTGGCAATTCAAAAACTGTGGAGCAAGCTGGAATATTTGGAACAACGAATTATTTTCACTTGTTAACAAGTTGAGTTGATTGCGAAGAAACATTGATGAACCATGATTTCCAGCTAGGCTCCTTGAATATTTTTTATTCATTTCTTAATCATCTCTGCCCGAGTATATTCAAAAAGATGAAAAAGAAAATGAAGATAATCGATCGGACTATTTAGTTGACGGAAACTGAAAACAGTCGCATCTTGTATGATGGTTGTCGTATTGGAAGCAGGCATTTTGAATTAATTTGCCAGACGTTCGGACTTTGAGTACTAAGCAAAGGACTGAACAAATTTAAACAAATTTATAGCATCTGAGCAGGCAGCTATTTTAATAGAGATATTACTGTTTAACATTATTGTCCCAATTTAGCATCTTTCTATTTTTTTTCAGCCTTTTCCTCAATGACATAGAAGTTTCGTAGTAATTGCCTAAGACACAAATTTGATGTTAAATAAAAGAAATTGATGCTAATCTTTTGTTCCCAAATTTCAACCCAAGCACAAAAATAGAAATAACGTTTTGGTGAACTTCAAATGTGAGGTGTTTTGACTAAAATTGGATCAACCTTGAATAATTTTGTTGTGGGATATTATTTAATAGTGAAAAAATCTTGCCTCACATCTAAATGTAAATCCTTCTTATCGTTTGAGAGACCTGTTGTTTTAAAATATATCTAAAAGAAACAATCACATATAAAATAACATTTATTTATTTATTTCAAATGGCAGGCGTTATGATATGTATCATTAGCCCTTTAGTTGACTTCAGGCTTCACAGAAAGGAAGATAAATATCAAAGTGGTAAAACGTTGAGAGGGGACAGAATAATGATTCACAGACGTAAAAGAGACAGACAGACGCAAAGGTAGAAAAAGGTGAGGTGAGTACTGTGAAATTATTCGAATATGAAATTCAGTGGGGTCTTGGTAGTTTGGAGTCAGAAGTCAACTGCCAGTTAATAGACTTTTTGCCGTATGTGTATACGTTGCCCAGAGTGCAACACGTGGAGGTAAGTCTATCGCACACCCCAATATAAAATAACATAAGTCAATTAAAAAACCTTTACGATCTTTCTTAAAACCCATTAGAAACTCCTATTTAATTTAACCTTGAAATCCCAAAAATCATTCGATTAGAATATTTTAGGAAACTAAGCAGAGCAAACGTTTTTTTTGCAAATTATGATTGAAATGGCTTTGCAAATTTCAGGTGTATCACATTGCACAAATACGAATGAATATTGTAAACAGAAATGAAAATTTTATTCCGTTTTACGCAAATTGAGTTTCAAAAAGTGAGATCAACTTGAATGAACATTCATTTTTTAATTCATTTATACTTGTATTGGGAGCCTTAATTATTTTCAAAATTCTTTGTGCAATGTTTTATTTAAATAAGATAAAAGATGCAAAATAAACTGAATATTTTGCGATATTTAATGTTGTGATCGATCACTTTACGACCGATATTTGCACTGCTTTTACCAAATTAGAGACATGCATGCGCTTACATTTAAGAACTAATAAACTATTTTCGTATGCAAATGTTCAAGCTTCATTTAAATCTTCCAAATAGGTAATTACGCAAGAAGAATGACATTGTGAGGTTATAGCAATGTTTGTAATATGTGGTAGGATTCGATAAAGTTGCAACTTAATTTTAATTCTCCCCTAGGAAGGCAATGAATGGAAAACAAAAAGTAAAATGTTGATCACATGAGGTATTTATGAGTGGCCATAAATACATATTGACGGAATGTAAAGCTTTACCTCGTTTGAAACACATTAATAAATCAATATTGGTTGAATTGATAATGATCATTATTGGTTCATTTCAATGATATCTTCAAATTCAGCAGGAAGGGCAGTTAATATTTTTGTTTCAATTCCCTGAAGAACTTAATTTTGTGCACCAGTGACATTATCACAACTTGGAATCCTGATTTGACTTAAACACATTGAAAAACCAATGAAAGAATTAGATATATAGGCAGCAAAGTAAGATCACCTTGTGATATTTTCAAGTAGAGTTAAACAAATATTGTCGAAATCCTAAACCTTTGATTTGTCTAAAAATCATTAATATTCAGAAACAGCATTGCTTATTTCTTTTGCCTCTCATTCTTATTGATTTGATAATGCTCTCCTTCGGATCATATTAATAATTCGGATTTTAATTCATTTTTCTTTTATTCATTATTAAAGCTCAAATAAGAAATAAACCATTTGCTACAGTGACTGCTGGGAAAAATGTAGATAAAACAATAGTTGCTAGCCTAGTTTGCAAACTGCGATCAAATGGTGTAATCAAGTGTGATGCTGATGAATAGGCATAAATCATTGTTCGAATTTTCTCGGGATCCTATCGAATTTCACTAGTTACTGCGTACGTGCTGCTATTTTAATTGCTGCAAATTGAGATAAAAGCGTTATTAAAGCATCGTTAATCAGAAAATAACAAATTGAAATTAACACTTGAATTGAATCACATTTGTTTTTTCTTTACCGAGGGGCTCTAACTCCGTTTTCAATGTTTTATTTATATTTATGCTGCAAAAAACAGTTTCTTAAACGTTTGATTTATTTCTTCCCACTGTTAGCAAGAAAGAATGATAGATATGATATAAAGATGATTGAAAGATTTGCTTCGTTATCCTTCTCTGCGTCAGATAATGCAAATTTGATCTTTCAGCTACCAATTCACAATATTTTAGCGTTCCGTATGCGTCACGTTATGTAATGAATGTTTAATCAATTGAATTCAAGAAGGCTACTTTGTCAACAATAACAGCTCCAATGTGAATGTCAAAGTAGTAAAACGCAATTGGTGAAAATTGGAAAGGCAAAATCTTTAGCATTATTTTATTGCAGCTTATTTTATTCTTTACTGCAGGTTTTAGAATTCGGGCCCATGTTATTTAGGCGTTACTTGTAGATTTCAAGCCAATTAAATGGCAAGACTTCAAATCTGCTTACGTTTTGCAAAATTTCGACTAAGATTTGAAGCACAAAATTCTGTTAAGTTCAAATAAACTTTAATGACTTTAGATGTTTCGTAGATTTGAATATTTTTTTTGTTCAATATCGCAAATATTGTGTTCAATTCTTAATTGGCTGTGATTATTATAAATCTTACCACATGTTATAGGTTATTGTGTATTGTTTCCTTTAACATTCATCTAACGTTTCACATGAGATTGCCCTAAATCACTAGTTGATGGCAGCACTCGTAATAGCAACAAGTGACGTTTTTGAAACAAAATGGTGAAAATATTAATGATAAAAAGATATCAACTAGATAAGTATTGATATTTGTTGAATAAATGGTTCATTATATATAACCAACAAGTTATTTATCATCCAGCACAGCGATTTTAAATAAAAGATTGAATTTAAATAAGCTTTACTACACATGGTGATGGTATGAGCTATTTTCATATTTTTGTGTTTTCATTTGTGTCTTTTTTAATCACTGCACCTAATAGCAAAATAGTTATTTCATGGACGTCAAATCTCATACTATAGTGCACGTCGCTTTTGCAATCCATTTTAGTTAAAATACATTCTTAATCGTTGTGTATTTATAAATTGTTTAATTTATTTTATTTCTTTTCCATTTATCCAGAAATAAAGAGAAATTAGGGGCAAAATGGTTTCATTAACATAAAAACATGTCATTAACACAGCATTGGTTGGAATTTGAGTATTTAATTCACACTGTGTAATACGTCATTGCTCTATTTGCAAAATAAAAGAATTCAATTGCGTGTGGAGCAAAACTGTCTCTCAGGAAACGTATTTAAAGATGTGAGAATTGCTTAACTACACTTCAAAGCAAATGTTGGTCATTGTGCTAGTCTTTGCGTGGCTGCAAATAACCAAGGCTTTTGGAAAAGTGGATTCGAATAAGGCCGAAGAAGTTTGTTCAAAGATCGTTGCTACGCCAATTCAAGAAACAGAGCCTTTGCTGATAACGGGAGATGAGAATAGTGTACTCACCAATTATATCCACAAAAATATTTATTTCATCTTTAGTATATTTATGGTTTTATGGGTGGACGAAAAGAGGAAATTCGTGTTCAATTCAATGAATGCCAAATAGATTACTCTCAGACCTGGGGACCTTGCTTTGAAAATGAAGGTAATTAAGCAAAATTTGCCAACTTATTTATAAAGACAATAAATATATTTCATTGAAGGGCGCACCCAATTTGGACCACCTAAGTGTCGAAGCAAAAACTTCCATTTGTGTTATCAACTTCGTACCGGAGTGCGCTTTCAAACCTCCGATAAAAGGTTATTACATTAAAAGTTCATTTATAAACTTGTGATATATTTCAGTTCTTAATTTTAAATAATACACTTTAATTTTATACAATTATGTCGGAATTTATAGATAAAGTCATTGTGGAAGCTTCGTATCCTTTCACCATTTATGCAAAAGATCGTACATCAATTGAGGTCAAATTTTCAATCAAAAGCAAGAATTATAATTCTTATGTATGTTTGCTGTCAACATGATAAAAATTATTGATTTACATTATAGAATACATTAGAATGAAAACAGTAAAACATAAATGTGTCATCGATAAAATAAACTCTAAACATTTTGCAAAATTAATGCTAATCTGCCATTAAATACTAAAAAGTTGCAAATGTATTTCTTCAAGAGTTACTTGGATAGAGGCAAAAGAAGGCCGCTTTGCGGATGGCTAGGAACAAAAGTTCATGAAAATAAAGATGATTGTCGTAAGTGATGACTGAGATAATATGGCTATTTAATTTCATCTATATAATTGAAAAATTTCCATTTCTGAGGAAACGCAACTGTAAACGAACTAAATGATACCCTGGATTTCACACACGTTTGCAAACGGGAAAAAATGGAAAATTTCACTGCTTTAGCTTTTTATACCATTCCATCATGGGTGGGAGTTACCATTGATTGGACAAAAGATGGTATGTCAATTTATATTATTTTATTTAAAGGGATATTTTCAAGAACTATATTATGACCGTAGGAGATTCACCGGATATAACAGAATGTGCAAGTTTGTTCAACTCTAAATAATTGTAAACAATAATGCCATCTGAATTCTAACAAATTAATAATTTTCACAACAACAGAATATGGCACCCATCCTACAACGGCAGGTGAGTTGTTACAATTGATATATATATATATTTAAGCAATTACAAGTAGTCAGAAATTGTACCCAGTACACATTTATAAGTGCTAACTTTTAAAAGCATGTTGTAATTAATAAAATCATAATAATAACTTATAATTGTGTTATGTTGCTAAAGTGCTGTAGGATCTATTTTATTCATTATTTCCTAAAGATTCCACATTAGGTTGCCAGCAGGTGAAATAAATCCAGTTGGGCCTATATTTCAAGACAATTTAATTGCAAATGATCTTTCCAATAGGGACTATTTTCAAAGTTATCCTGCCTGCAAAGCTTAAATTGTTTAATTGTCACTGGTATATAATTAACAGGCAAACAAAATTGTCAAAAGCCATGTTAGCAAATTGGCAATTATTTTTGACTGGAAAATTGGGGGTTTAAATTTGTATTTCGGGTTATGTAATAAAGTTTTTCATGCAAATTTGACATTTGTATGGGAGCCGACAAAACCGGCAATAAGCAGTGGTAAGTCAAGGCATTTAATTTCAAAATAATATTTGATATTATTTTAACAGCATATTTAGCACATAATAAAGAATGAGTAAATATGGCAATTTTGTTATTTGCAGAAATGTCAACAACGTCGACAACAATGAGTGGTGCGTCAGAATTTGATATAATTTGGCTATCATAATCCCATTAGGCAAATATACAACTGCATTTAATTTTGGAATTGAAATTTTTACTGCCTAAACAGCACATTCAGCGTATAGCAAAGATATTTCGGCATTTGTAGGGAAGCCGACAATTTCGACAACAAGCAAAGGTGAGTCTGGCCTTAAAACCTCACACAATTATTAGCTACGTGAATCACTATCTTGCAAATTGAAATGTGAGGCTACATTGCTTTTGATTGAATGTATCAATAAAACCGTGACTTTATTTACAGGTTTCGCAATCGGGTCCATTTCTTCAAGTAGGTTATCACTTATGGAAGCTTTTCAATTATCGGCGATTCATTATATTAAGAAACTTCAACATATTTATTTTTTATTTATTTAGTTCTTTTGGGAATTATGCGTTGGTTCATCGAATGATTTAACGGAAAATTATTTCTTAACACCATTAAACAAGGTACTTCACTGACTTAATATTAACATGCACTGTTTAAAACCGAGTTAAAGAAATATAAATTTAAGGTAACTTTATATTCCACATTGTTATAAGTAAGTTCATAAATATGCTAATATTTCAAAGTGAGTAGAAAATTACTTAAAATTGAAAAGCCCTTCTAATAATTAAAGAGGGGGTTTCTACCCCTCACCCCACCTCCTTCCATCACAATATCATTTTACAAATGCTCATCCTGCAAGAATTCGAATATTGCTCTAATGTAACGATGATAACCGAATTTAAAAAATACGAAATGTCTTATTTAGACTGACACATCATTATTATGCAAGCAGAATGTATATAGTTACTGAACAATATGCTTACTCAAAATGTCAAGATTCTTGTGCCGTTATGTAGTCAGCGTCAACTACAAGCTCTATCAAATTTGTAACATAAAAGAATGTCTCCAAAGTGTAGCTCAAGCAAATCAAAATAAAATAACAGCCCAAAACAATCTCATTGACTTTGGTCATTTCCAAAGGCCTTTATCCATAAATCGTTAATTTCCGTTTTCTTCGATCTAATGTTTCGCTTTGGGTAAAAAACGCTGAATAGAGAATTTATCCATTTTTTTATAAATAGAACAATCGCTTTGAATAGTTTTCCAATAACGACTAAATCTTATTGCCAATTTAGCCACTGTCTTGAAGTGAAAATAAACATTTGATGCAATAAACGAGTACTGATGATTGTCTCTTTGTCTCTTTGGTTGGCTTCACTTTCACACTGAAGGAATAAGCAACCACAAACCATCTGAGGGCAAAAATGGTGATTGGCCCGAAATTCGAAAGCTGACACAGAATTTGCAATTCAATTAAATCTATCAGTAATTGGAAAGGTTTATCCAATCTAAATGCAGAAATCACAACTTTTTTGCCAGAGTTTCATTATTCTACGGGATTTATTGCTTTCTTTGAGCGACGTTTTATACTTAATAATTTTGTCTAAATTAATAAGCAAAACATTCCTTAATGATTGCAGGAAATGAGGAAGAAACGAAACACAATTTTATTTATACAAATCGATAAGATAATGCCTGTAATTCATTAATTCGATTGGTTTTGCATAATGTCTTTAAAGCAATGATGGTTAATACATTCGTTAAATTAGAACAAATGTTGATTGCAAGTAAATCTTTTAAACATTTTTCCCTTTTATTGAAGTGCACTATTTGTCTCAATCTCAAGTTAATGAAAAAATGATTAAGTGAACATATATTAGAATTTGAATGCCACACCTTGTTCTCTAAATAATAATAATGATCTCAAAATAGCTCCCATACGGTTCGTTGAATGTACACAAACAAAGACCAATGACACAATGTTTTCTCTAAGAGGCATTGTCGGTCTAAATTACCTTTGTTTTGTTTTGCTCTCATCTCTTTAATTCACATTTAGAGGATATTTGAGTCTACTGGTGTATGACCAAAATTTAATTTTTTTTCAACAAGTAGGATTTTTTGTAGCAATAAACAGTAATTACAGTCTGTCACTTGTGCGGAATTCTACATTAGCTATTTCCCTAGCATTTATAGTTATGAATTAAAAGAGAAAATAAAACATATTTTTCACATGATTAACATCTAAACCGTTGGAGAAGCAATTAAACGAAATGTCCCCTGAAATATTGAAAACTAATTAAACAATTTGAATACTCATCCCTACAGGGTTCACATTTTTGAGAAAGCGTACAATCAAATGGCCTATTTCCATAATGTTTCATTAAAAACAGTAAGATAGATCTCTGTTCATTTTGCATTAAATGTGAACTCCAATATTCATAATATATTTCCTACAAGAAATGGATTGATGATGAATGATTATAATCATATGTGCTTTCAAAACTTAGAGCAAACACAATTCTCTTGCTTGGGTACTAAATGTAAAGCAACAGGAATTGATCGAGTATTCCTAAGCCTTTTGAATCCAAAATTCATTATATTTATTCAATTATATCTTAAAATTAGAGGATAATATTTTCAACTATTTTCAGTAAAAACATGACACTGATCACTTTTTTCCAGTAAAATTGTCTTCCAAAAATAATGAGGTTAAGTAAGAAATTTTCATGAGGGACAAGAAGGTAGGATGAATTAAGTACTGATGAATTTGAAACGGAAATATAAATAATTATAGCACAGTCTTGTCAAATTTTGTGTTTTAGGGACAGCACGGTTATATTAAAAAATGGTGTGGCTGTAAACATAATTTTTTAATCAATTTCGTTTTTAAACTCGTTAATTTGTCTAATTTTGGGGATAGTAAAGTGATAAAATGAATCCTATTTCTTTAATTAAATTTTGCCTAAAATGTCGTCTTTATTTCACCTTTACATTAAAGTCTTCTTAGTTTCACCATGTTTCTTTGTATAAATGTAACTTCATTCTGAAATTCAATGTTAACACAGAAACGTTCCGTTTTAAAATCAACCTAATCGAAATTGCAATCGCAGTACTGAATAAAATGAAGCAGCAATATAGGAGAACTAAATATAAATACGCCATTTAAAATCAAACTGTAAATAGGGACTTTGATATACTAAGCGGTTGATTTTGAAATTGTTTGTTCCTATTAGATCACAATAGCAATTATCTATATTTGTGTCCCGAAAGATGAAAGCAATTGAAATTTTCTTCATAAAGAGAAATATTTTATACATTTGTTATTAACTTTATAAAACTAATAGGTTCAAAGGCTGATATCTTTTAGATTTTAGTACGATGGGTTAAAGCCTTGTATAGATTTTGAAAAGAAAATATCGGCAAAAGATGAACATTTTTTAAGCTTGTAAATTGCGTTTTTTAATGCTTCCATTTTCCATGGAAAATGTCATGGGCATGCAAAAGATACAATTCATCCGTTTTCACAAACCACACGTTGTTGCCAATTAAAATTTTATTTAATTCCTTCACCACTGTCTCATGTAACACCAACTGTGATTTATTCATTTCAAGAATTGGTTTAATATTGCATGCCATATGCCAATAATAAAGAAATGTTTTTGAATGCTTTGTGTGACGCAAAATTTTCCTTGGTTTATTAATTTCGTAGCTCCATCATATATCTTCACGTACCTCAAGGCCAACAAGGCGCCTTTCATCAATACTTTCATGTGAATGAGCTGCACTATTGATCTTTACATTTTTAAACATTTAAATTTTAGGTGACTTACTCGGTTAATTATATAAATGTATTCAAATGAATTGATAATTTAAAATATAAAAACATGACCTAACGAGTGCAAAGAAAAATATTGTTCAAAATGAAAAGCAATAATTATTTCATTTTAACAACTTCTGCCTTGGCATTTATTTTGCAACTCAGTTTTACATTACCTGTTCTAATGGTGGGTTTAAAAGAATGAAATAATTTTACATGATCCATAAATGCGGATGAGATACTCATTTGAAACTACATTGAATGAATGCAATCAGAACTAAATAAATCAAAATATCCGTTTCAACAAATTATTAATATAAGACATCATTAATTCATAATGCAATTCAAAGCTATGACGCACTTGATAATGCAGATCCAATCATGCACCCTGTTTTTAATTAAGAAAAATTCAATTGACCTTAACCATATTTCATTTAAATCACAAAAATGTTAATGTAAGCGGATATTAATGATTCGACAGCCACGTTGTAATAGATCGGAAGGATGTAATTTTCGCGCACATGACAATAAAATTTACTTGATTCCGCAGTCGCGAAGAGCAATCAAATTTGAATGATAGTCAGGAAAACAACTGCAATCAACAGTTTGCGATTTAGAACAACAGTAATGATACCAACAGTTAGTTCGATGAACATAAGTAATAGATGCAAAGTGATCATCTCACGATCCAAAATGTAGACTAAACACTTGTAAAGGCCTCCAAGCTGTTTGGAAAGGCAAAAAATACACCCTATTCGTTGTTAAAAATGAAAATGATAAATTCGTAATGACGCTGCCAATAGGCATTGACGGCGTAGCGTCTCCAAGCAGTAATGAGTCAGCAAATTGAGCTTGGTTGCTTTGGTTGATAACTTTATTGACAATCATCATACCTTTTTTTCCTCTTAATAATTTCTCAAAGTGGATTTGCCCAAATTAGCCATAGCTATTTCGTTTCTTCTCTCCCAGTCTGCAAACCCAATTATCAGGTCATATTTTAATATTGATAAAAAATTAATCGAATGCAGACGATTAATAATAACTTTATTCGTAATTTTGAAAAACAAGGAAATACAGATTAATTTTCTTTGAAATGATTATTATGACCAACTTCTTCAAATTATTATTCGAAATTCGTCATTCAATTTATTTCATAGGATAATTTCAACTAGCAAACCAAAGTGATTCACCTCGCCTTGGCCTCCTTAGTAAATTCCGACTAACACAAGCTCAGATTGTCTACATTCAAGCCAATATTTCGCCAAAGAAATAATAGGTTATGTTCATTTGTAATTCTATATAATCTCACAATTTATAGGCATATTTGCACGAACTTTTTTAGACCAATTAAATGCTAACTAAAATATCTTTGGTTCTCAAGGTCGCTAAAATACAACGTATTTAGGTCTTTCTTTGCTGATATTTTTTTAGATATTTCGCTACAATCTGATTGATAAAAATAGTAGGAAATAGAATGAGGAAGATAAGTATAAGCAGTATTTTCTAAATTGTCAAAATTTTAAAGATTTATTGAAATAATCCCACAAATGTTATGCAATTTTATTGTTACATTTAGTCAGGGTTTCTGGAATTAAAACGGATGTCAACAATCAACTAAATAAATATTAAATAAAACTCTGAAAAAGGATTCGCCACATCGAAGGAAATCAATTGGAACACAATTTTTCGGATTGTTGGCATTTACATTTCCAAGATAAATGGTTTAATCTGAAATGAAATAGACGCAAATAATGGATCTTTTAATGAAAAGGTTGCATTGAATATTCACTGAAATAGAGATGGGTTAAATGCGCATTTAATTCAAATAAGATTGAGACATAATATAGTTAATTGGGAAATGTTTTAACTTCTTAATAATATTTTACAAATTTAATGTTGGCAAATAGATTGCTTTTAATAATTTCTCTATTCTTATAATAGGCCGCTTAAAGAACTTCATCCAGACCACCGAACATGTTCTCTCTTTTAATAGAAAGAATAGATTAAACACCAATAATTCGAAATAAAAATCATTAAACGTTAAGGAGCAAAATCTGACTTATGTCGTACGCATTTCCAAAGATAGCCAATTTTCGAAACCAATTCAATTAACCATTACAAATAACTTATGATAGGCAAAAATGCTAATTAAACAAAATGGTAAATTAAATGTGAGCCAAATTATCGTTACACAAGCTATGTCAAAGGAAAAGAGTCTTGCGTTACATACATTATTTGCTTGATTTAAGTCTGAATTTTTGACACAAATTTTGTAAATGACGCATCAAAATCTGCTAATACCCATGCGTTGGCATCAGTATTTTGCATATTTCGGATTAGGCCAGTTATTGATGCCCTACAAATTGCATTGGATATTGAGAAGAAACCAATTAAAATTTCCTAATGTAGACATTTAAGGTTGTGGGAATTGCTTGATGTCATTCCAAAGCAAATGATATTCGTTGTATTTGTTCTTGCATGGTTGCAAATTACTACCGCTCTTGGGATAGTCAAATCCAACAAGGCCACCAAAGTTTGCTCAAAAATCGTCGCAACGCCAAAAAGCGAAGCAGACCCTTTGTTAATAATGGCAGACGAGTTGGCAGTTCGTATTTATTTTAATAAATATATTATTCTTTTTTTAACTTGAGAGTGTTTACGGCGTCATAAATCATGTTTTCAAATCAATTACAATTGAAAATGGTACATGTGAAATGGAAGGTTATCCGAATTGGAAACCTTGCAACATCAATAACGGTAACTGAGTAGATTTCTGTAATATAGTTTTTTAGGATATAATAAAATTTCAATGATTGGTGCACCAAATGTAGACCAACTAGTTGTCCTTGGAACAAAGTTCACGTGTGTGCTCAATTTCGTTCCAAACTGTGCTTTTAAGTCTGCTGCAGAAGGTTAACTACTTTTATGTTACTTAAAAGGGGGAATTATTTATTAGTTCATTTTGTCATTTAACGCAAAATAGTCTAAACTTGTTTGACCGAATTTTTTAGGATTTCTCACACTGGAAGAATCGTTTCCTTTCATTAGATATGCAAATGGCAAAAAATCTCTTAAAATCAACTTCTCTATTAAAGGCAAGCCTGGC
Organism: Rodentolepis nana; assembly: GCA_900617975.1. Classification (NCBI taxonomy): domain Eukaryota; kingdom Metazoa; phylum Platyhelminthes; class Cestoda; order Cyclophyllidea; family Hymenolepididae; genus Rodentolepis; species Rodentolepis nana. The sequence goes on along the minus strand of UZAE01000037.1, from coordinate 31,271 downwards.
AGATTTGAGGTAAGTTCAATATTCATCAGGTTGTTCCTTAGAGTATAGAAATTAGAAAAAACAATACAAATATGTATTGCCTTAAAACATGTTAATGACGATTTTAAGGAAACACTATGCCTTTCTTTAAGAGTCACTTGTACAGAGGATCTACTCTGATTTGCTCCTGGCTTGGAAGTAAACAAATTTCCCAATCACCTAAACAAAACTGCTGTAAGTAAAAAGGAATAGCTTTTCTTACCTAACCCGATTATTTAATCGCACATTTTATCACAAAGCGAACCTGAAAATAAACGCACTACACGATAGTCTGGACTATACGCACGAGGTTTACCGTATTAATGAGGAAACTTTCACAACTTTGACTTTTTCCGTCGGCGCGTCAACAGTCGGAGTTGCTGTCGAATGGATGAAACAAGGCACGTCCGTTTATTAGTCAACATTACATTTTAATTTAAATAACCATTTTACGAGTTCTGCAATACCTATAGGAATTTCACCGGATGTAACGGAATGTGAAAGTAGGTTCTATTAAATATGATTGTCAACTCAGATTTCAGATGACTGATCCATTTGCAATTTGCATAATAATAGAATATGGTGTCACAATTACTACGAATGGTGAGTCAATAAAATCGGTTCCCAATTTTTTTTGCGTTTTCAGTTTTACAGCTTTACATCTAAAGCATTTTGAATTCAGAAAAAATATTAGAGATTCTCTAAAATTACCCTTATGTCGATTAACCAAACAATACTTATTTTTAATTCAGATTTTTACCCAATTTGCTCAAATTTAACTTTCGAATTATTGTTGTTAGAGTCAATAATAAGAAGGCAAATTTAAATCTTGTTTTAACATTGGACAGAATGATAAGGAAACAAATTGATTTTCTCACAAATTGTAAAAGTTTTCAAGTTCGTTAAATTTATTTGCCAAGCAAATTATTGACTTGAATAATGACAATTTTAAAGCATCACGTTCGCAACAATAACAATGTGCGATGAAGAAAATGCTAACATTTTTAGAGGTTACGAAAACTATTATTGGAGGGTTCAAAATTGAATTAATTCTCATACATATCTGGACACAATGATTTAAGATTTTATGTCTGGGTTTTATTTTATTTAATTGCAAATACTGCATACAGATCCCTAATATAATTATAATTTTCATAGCGATAGACAATTCCGGCACAAGTTCTACGGCAGGTGAGTAATTTTAGTTGGTTTTCAATATTATTTTCTGTCATATAATGGACGAATATTGATTTGCGGGTTGTTTAAGGCCTGAGATTTAACGTGCTAATCGGGTTTTCAAAATAGCGATATTAATTATAATGGGAATAACGCTCTACTATATGCAGTGATTCTTGTGTTATAATATTTCGTGCTGAAAAACTTACAATCCATGTCATAAAAAGTTAACTTATCACGGTTTACTTGATGGTTAGTGCAGGGTGAACAACTGGGGTTGAGAACTTAAATTCTCTAAATAGCAATAAGTAAGGATTCGTGAGGGTTAGACTGCAATTATATCCGTTGAAATATTTGAAAGTGAGATTCAATTTTATCCAATTAATTGGTCGCTAAAGTATGCACAGAACACAGATCTATTCGTATTTTTAATGAACAGAATATTTGTCACCTTCTACTATCACACGCACGTTATTCCACCCTCCTCACCTGAAAAGCTTTGCAGTATAAACATCTCTCATACACATCATCTAATGATGACGATGAGAATGAGCTAAGAATAACTGATGGGAAATTAGTTTTTCTCTCAACTTTCAAAATATTTCTAATATATTTAATTCATTTGATAGTCTCAATGTTGAGTTACTTGTGAAGCAGAAAGTTTCCATACATTAGAAATATCTGATAATGACAATTTCGAATTTTGCAGAGATGCCGGCAGTTCTGACAAGTTGTGGTGGGTCAGAATTTAAACTAATTTTTCTATCATATTTAGACATTTTATTGTTAAAATACGATTGTAGAACAAAGATGATCTGATTAAGACCTTCTCTATTTACTTTCGATCTGAAACAGATGTAATTAAAATTATGAATATAGTCTGTCTAAAGTTAACTTCTTTTGATAATTGAGAAATGGTTCCTTATTCCAATGAAACAAACACGAACTGGTAAGGGATATGACTTAAGGCAGATTTCTTTTCAAAATATCACTCTACAAATGAAAAAAAACTAGTAGCAACTCATAATCGCTACACGTTTTTAAAGTATTATTCTCTTAATAAAAGTTATTAATTAAAAAATATATGAAAGTATTTAATTCAATCACATATGCCACTGTATTTAGTTTTGTTTTGAAAATTAACAAAAACAACCACTTCACATAAGAAAAAAAGTAAAGTCAGATGATTTTGAAATTTATAGAGTTGACGCCAGTATCTACCTCAAGTTGTGGTGAGTCAGAATTCTTAATAACATTTAGACAATTTGGTTTTGAATGGTTTTGGTGTTTCGATTGAATGTTCTACCTATTTCTATGCAAAATGCAAATGAAAATACTCTGCAACTTAATTTTTCAAAACTGCACTGATTTTCTATTTTTGCGGCAAATAGGTTTATTAATTGGTTCCATGTTTTCAAGTAAGTTTTCTTTTTCATGATTTTTTTTTAAATTGTTGTGTATTTTTTATAAGCATCTTAATTTTAATTTATTCAGCTCTATTTGGAATCGCCCTGTGGATTTCAGAGTGATTAAACAGTATTTCAGTTCCAAGAAGCAAATATGCGAACATATATAATTGAAATAAAAGAAGACCATTTGATAGCTTATTATTAAACCGTTCACTTTGAAAAAACAATGCATGAAAACAAATTCAAAATTGCTTCAGTGATTTTTCTTACTAATGGTAGCTTGTCATGTTAATTAACAATGTGCTTATGAAAATTTATTAAATGTACTAATCACACTTCACAATTCTGCTCCATGCTACTTGCAAATTTCGGTTTAGGTAAATTTGACAAAATTAAAGTTTAAATGAATCAAAAAGCACTCTCACTTTATGCAGGACTTGGGTCAACTAAGATAAATGGAAAACAATTTGCTCGACAAACACTGCTGCCGTCGCTTTTGCACGAAAATTGTAACTTATGAAAAGGCTTTTTTGCAAGCAATTACTTTCAGTTGTTTTTAGAAAACGAATCAGATTTTTAAGGGTTTGTTGCCGCACTGGCCGCCTAGTTCTACGGTGGCGTCATATTCTAAATTGTTGAGAATTTTGCAAATAACCAGCCATTAATGACAGAAATCTAAATATATCAAGGATATTGACCTGTGGAGATACATATTATTATTATGACGAAAATTGCTTTGGAATATTTCCGATTCAAATGAATCAGTATATTTATTGTCAAATCATGTGGATCCTGTTGAACATTTTAATATTACAAAAAGTTGTGCCTTTTGTGACTTTTGTTGTTGCGGATTGATAGGGATGAAATAGGGTAAATAAGGTGAAAGTTTCTAACATATTTAGTGCAATTGATCTCAAGATAGAAAATTTGCGATTTTTTTCAATTTAATGAGTTTCATTTCTCCGTGGGAAAAAATAATCAGTTGCGATATTCCTCATTTCCCATCCGTCATTCATTTTTACATTAACGTAAGCAAGCTATTAAGCGATCGATCAGAATTATTTATCTACTCAGCGATGAAATAGCTATTAGTTTTGCAACAATAATATACATTGGCTACTGCTAATCTTCTTACTTAAAACCTTATTTATATTTTAATTTATTTAAATTTACATATAAATCTTTACAAAAAAACGAACATCATTTTACAGCAACATTATTAATAGTGCATCAATTACTTGATGTTGCATCCAAAAATGATTTTATTTTTGAAAGTTAGGAAAAAATTATGATTCTTTAAGAGAGATTTCACTTTTAGTCAGCAAACATTGAACAAAAAATATTTTTTTTCCTAATTTAACAAATTTCTAGTCTGCTTAATAATTGCCGCTCAACTATAAGCATACTAAAGGCCAAATCCAACGCACTCAATGCTATTTTGATTAATCAAGTCTAATTGTAAGATTTCTTTTAACCTAGAAAGACGGCATTTGGCTGAGAAATCAAGGAAATTGCAAAAGACAAATCAATTCCAAATTGAGTTTAGTTCAAGAGAATGCCCAATAGGTGTACAAGGAAAAATAAAATAGGCGATTTGATCTATTGAGAAACATATATACGCTGCCAAAGCAATAATAGTCAGTCGATAGCTGTGACCACAGAATTTCTGACTAACGATAATTAGACGAGAAATTTTTCAGATCATATCTCTAATTTGATCCGCTAAAAGCGGTGAATAATCAAAATCGAACATGGTAAATCCGAAATATATATTCATGACCATGAGAAGTCTATAAAGATGCGTTTGACATTAAATAGTAAAGTCAAAATGCATTGCTATTAGTTATTGAATTGTTTGTTACTGGTCAATTTTTATTGAAATCGCTTTCAAAAATTTACTAAACGATACGTTTGCGTAAGTAAATTGAGTGAAATAGAGAATACCCGAAAACAGTGGATCTTCATTTTTTTAGTATTGTTATAAAATTAATTGACAGATATTATTAAGATGATTGAAGGTGTTCTTTGTTTCCAATCTCGGTTTAAATGCACTTTTCAATAAATCGTGTTTATGATTTATTGCATTAAAATTCAACCGATAATAAAAAGCTAAAAATAAATATTATGTTATTTAACAATTGCCAATTTCTTTGATAAGCAAAATATTGTTAACCTTTTTCAATATATCTCTTTAAAGAAATGGCAAGCAATGGACAAATACAGCGCAAATTTATCAAACTAATTTTTCTATTTCGAAATAATAATGTAAAATGAAACGTTAGAAGTTAATGGAAAAGATTAAAAGATAAGCTGGTTCTCCAGCCCAATTTATATCATTATATTAGAAATATATCTTTGAATTTGCTCTACATTAGCTATCATGCACTTTTATATTTTCATTTAAATTTATTAAAAGACATGAAAAGAAAAGTTTTGCACTATATACGCTTGCCACGTGTGGAGAATAAAAAAGAGTTTGTTCGAAATTTCCATATTGTGTTGACATAAATCCTATAAATTTTGTGGAGTTCCCATGTGAGCCTTCTATTTTAGTTACTTTTATTAAACGTAAACTGGAAGGTTATTATAATCATTTTATCGTGAGTTTGTTTAAATCTTTATTTTATCTTCGACAACCGATTTGATTCTCTTGGACTTCATAAAAGTATTCACGTTTTGAATTTGATTAATAAACTAACGATCACATAGTATTTTATGAGCTAAAGGTACAAAGAGATTTTGATTTACTAACTGCTAGTGAAAACTTAAGGCAACGCAATTGAAAAGAATAAAAAATTGTGTCGGCTTCTTTTGCAACAAATTAAACAATGAAACTAGCTCAATTAAATGAGCTCCCACTACGACCAACTCAGTGGTGTGAGTAGATTAAATTCGAATTAATGTAAGCGATTTAAAATAAGTGTTATTTGAAATGAATGAAAGGAACGCAGCCTATTTAACTCGCATTGCTTATTTCCTCAATAAAACCGTATTAAACTTCTCATTTAAGCATAGATTGGATAATTATCAGCGAATGATCAGTGCTTCTTTTTTTAAATAATCTAAATAACGCACAGAGCAATACTTGCAAACATAATTATAACGTAACGATGTCCGTTTGAGTTTACTTGAGGTGACGTCTTGCACCTCTTAAGTCATCGTTTTTAAATCAAATGACATAAAATAATTTTTTGCTTGTTACACAGAGTAAAAAAAGAACAAAACACATGACTCATAAGTTGGCTGGTTTTGAGGACGAAAGGTGGAATCCGATTGTAAATCATGCCGAAGTTTCGAAATTTCGTGAAGGGAATATGATGACACTTATGTCATTTTAATGCGTAATCTTGAAAGCGCTGTGAAGGGGTGCTGAGAGAAATGTTGAAAATTTGATGAAATTCGTTTCTTACTCAAATTAAAATAATTTATATGTCATTTAAATTGGACTTAAAAGCATGTTCAGTATAAATATGTTCCGTTGCTTATACATGTGGGCAAGAATTAAAATTCAAATCTAAATCGTTCATTAGAAAGCTGAATAATTACTATGAACTCAAATTTGTAACGACCACTTAAATTATTTATGTCCGTTGACTGGGCAACATAATATTCTAAGCATATCCGAAATAGCATAAAATAGAGCTCGTTCAAAAATGGCCTCAATTTTGCTTATCTCATTTATAATGCCTGGTTAGAAAAACAGAGATACACAAACCACTTGATTTACATATTAAATTTTTCCAATATGATTAAGTGTTATAAGTACGATAATACAGGGGAAGAAAAAAAGACATTCGTAAATCAGATAGTTCTTCTTGATTATCCATTTAAATATATGTACTGATTTAAAATGAATTGTTGCTTAATAATAATCTCACGTTTCATCACGAAAACATAACTGTATTTTTATTTTTATTTTTTAGGACGTTTCTCATATTGTATCAACATGGATTCATTTTGCCATCAGAGGTATATGCGTTTGCAATTAGAGATTTTAATTGAATTAAAATGGATTAAATTTAACAATCTGCATATAAAATTGTATTGTCGAGGTTAAAGAGGAACAGGTTTTCACCACTATATTTGCTCTTGCCTATTGAAAGCACATGGATCATATTAAATACAGTTCATTGCTTTAGCGGTTTAAATTTTCTCATGAATTTTTGTATCCCCCCTATTGAAAGTGGATCATCTAATACGGGATCAAAAAGTTCGTGTTTATATAGATTAAATCAAACGGATTGTAAATCAAATAGTGATATCAAATGAATTTTCCATAAAAAATATCTAAGTCTTGGAAATATTTAATTATTTCCATCTATCTGTTTCTCAAATAAGACTAAACTATTTTTTTTTGCCTAAAACATGACCTATACAGACAACTTTGGGCGTAATTATGCAGAATAACACATTTTCTATTATAAAAGACCTTTGGTAAATGCATCATTTTATACTGAACGCAATGAAACGGATAGATAAATGTTTGCGAGATTATTTTTCGAGTCCACCATACCTTTTCACCAAAGTGTAAATAGGACAATGTGTAATGCAACAGATGCTTGTCGGGAATTTTCGTATCCTTCATTATCGTGAAACAAAAATTCTCCAAAATGCAAAACAATTGTGTAATATGAGCAATTAATTGATAGCAAGAAATGATTTATTAAAATTTTGAAAAGTTAGCACCGTTTATTTTCTCTTAATTTGCGCATTCTATTCGAAGCACTGCAATTATTTGTAGATACATTGGGTAATTTCAAAAAGAACTAAAAAAAATCAAATTTTATTGAAATTTCAATTAAAAAAATATTAAATCACAAATATAGACATATTGCGAGCAGGAATGAATATCTTTTCAATTTGATTTCAAATAAATAAACGATGATAGTATGCAATAAATGTAATCATATCTCAACACTTTCATCTGCGTAACCGTCTTCGTCTTCGCTTTTTTCATCTTCTCTACTATCTTTATTTTCTTTGTATTCAACCAATTCAACGCCTTTAATATTTTTACATACAACTTCTTTGGCTTCGTTTAAGTAACGTAACAAATCATTAAAATTTAAGCTATTAGAAACCGCGTAAATGAGCTCTTAAACTTTCGCCAATTTGAATTAAAAACTTTTAAGTAGCATTCCTAAATACGAATAAAAAGAGCGTATTTAAATATTTTTCAAATGGCAGGCTTTAACTTCAGCTACATCCATGGGTAGGGGGGGTGTACATATATATATATATATATATATATATTTATTTCAAATTGCAGGCTTTTTGATATTTATCATTATATATATATATATATATATATATCGGTTAATGAATAGCAATTCATTAGCTGTCTACTTGCTTTCCAGTATCTCTAACTTTCCGTCGTTGTCTTTAGGGCTGGACACCGAATCACGTGGGTTTTCTCTATTTCTGCCTGTAGGTTACATCGAGGGCATGTGGGTTGAGCGCATACTCCCAATCCGTGAAGGTGTTTTGCCAAGCAATCGTGTCCGGAACGTAGTTTTGACTCTGCAACGGCTTCGATTCTTGGCCATTGTCCACTGTTCCTCCTCTGTTTGAACTTTAAGTTCGTTGTACCTTGAGATCTGGAATTCTCTTCTGATTAAGGAATTCATTGTGTGGAAAGACATCGGATGGTCCATGCATTGCAAAATCGTTGTCCCCATCTTAGCAAGTGTGTCAGCAAGCTCATTGCCTTTAATGCCACAGTGACTAGGAATCCATTGTTGAACCACTGTTTTGTTTTTCTCTCTCAGCAGCTCTTAGAGTTTTCTACATTCCATTAGCTCAGCTGTTTTGGGTGGCTCTGTTTCCGATTATCAGCTGTTTTGGGTGGCTCTGTTTCCGATTAAGTTTATTGCTGCCTGTGAGTCCGAAAGTATCACCGCTTTGGTGAATTTCGTTTGCAGGCAACATAATTGGCATAGCGACATCCTAATAGTCTCTATTTCACCTTCAATAGCGGATCTATTATGTCCCGCTGCTGCATAGAAAGAGAAGAGTTTAGAATAGACACCTGCAACGTCGTTTGCTTGGTTTTCTATGTAAGACCCATCAGTGAAGACTTGGAGCCATTGATCTGCAGGATATTTGACATTGATTGTCTCAAGGGCCAGTGAGCGCATTTGCTATGGAGGGGTGATGAGGGTGCAACACACTTCATCAGTGTCTGCTAATGGGTTCATAGGGAGAGAGATGCTTTTTGTTTGCCATCGATTTGTAATGCTTTCTGTATTAGACTAGATTGCGTTTTCAGGTTTCTTGGTCTATTCTCATAGGTTCTGAAGAACTTATCCATGGGAATGTGCCGTAGCTTCTCATACAGGATCAAGGCCTTTTCTTTGATAAGGGAACTTCTCATACAGGATCAAGGCCTTTTCTTTGATAAGGCAACAACAGGATCAAGGCCTTTTCTTTGATAAGGGAACGTATTGTAGTTCTACCTGTAATTAGGAGCATTGTATCAAAGAGTGTTGTTTTTATCCCTCCAGTAAATAGACGACGCGCTTGGTTTTGTGCCTTTTCGTGTGGTTTTAGTGTCACCCCTGTGGCTGTAATGAGTGGCTCACAGCGATACAACATTATTGGCTGCATAAGCATCTTGCAATTGTTGTTGAGAATTGAGCGTACACAGCCCAAGACGCTACCAGCAAGACGTTTCTGCACATTCAGTCTATTGTAGATTTGTTCTGCTATTTCTGTAATATGACTTCTCCATGTTAACTTTGTTTCAAACATCGTTCCGAGATGAGTGAACTCATTTAGTTTTTCTAGGGTAGTACCCTTGTACTTTAGAAGCGGGTTTATGCCATGACGGGCCAAAGAAACTGTCTGGAACGCATTTTTCGCGGTGTTGAATATAATTTTAATTTTATTGTTGTCGAACCAGTTTGATAGTAGTTTAAATGCATCATTAAGAACACTTGCCGTTCTCTCCTGAGCTTCTATCTTGAAGGCGAAACACCAAAGGACAAGATCGTATGGATAAAGTAACCATTTGTGCCCGTGATTGACTATACCTATTCGGTTATGTCATTGATGAAGACATGGAAGAGAGTACAGCTTGTAAAAGCTCCTAGTGAAAGGCCTGGTTGTAAAAAATCGAATTTTGGTTGAGAATTTTCATACCTGACTTTACATGATCTTTGTCAAATGAATGCTTTAATCCAGTTTAGCATGTTATGCTTGACACCAATCTTTGCCAATTTCAGAATTAGCTTCTCTTTCAGTACATTTTCATATGCTGATTTGAAATACGCGAATGCAACCGTAAGAGTACTTATTGCATCAAGCACGTCTTTGATATTTGGGAGAAAGTAACAACTTGTTGGTTAGTTGATCTGTGCGGCCTTAAACCTGATTGTTCAATTCTAAGAATATTCAATTCTAAGAATATTGTGAGGGCGATAGGCCCATATTTTTCACAGTTGCTAGCGTCTTTGCTCTTTTTTAGTACTGGTATTACTATTGCAAATTTGCATTGGTTAGGTACGAGGCTGGCTTGCCAGATTTTGCTGAAAAGCGTCAGCATGGTTTCCTTGGATGCTGGTCCTATTCTAATTAGAAATTCTGGATGAATACGTCTTCGCAAGGGGACGTTTTGTACTTTAGTTTTTTATCTGAATGTTTCAGTAAGTACATTATTCGGTTTCGTTGTCTTTCTCAATTGCACCCAACGGTCTTGTATCTTTAAATCTCTTGAAGATTTTCTGACAAAAGAGTTTTTCTTTTGCTTGTAGGAATGGAGCCTCGCAAAGTAGTTAGCTATCTCGGTGTCGGTGGTAAGCAGTTTGTTTTTAAACGTATTAGTTCTTTTTGGGTTGTACTTTGTTGTTTGGGAAGTTACTCAGGAATTGGAAAATGCATTGGCTATCACTTTGATAGTTGATATTTGAGATGAATTTGCTGAAGGAAGTTCGTTAAGCTTATAAAATGGCTTGCCTTAGGACAGCTGATTGTCATCTCCAGGCTTGTTCGTCTTACGTTCTTACAGTCGGATCAGCAGTGTTGCGAAGAGCGTTCTGTTCTTACAGTCGGATCAGCAGTGTTGCGAAGAGCGTTCTGCTTTCTTTTCAGTTCCTCAAAGTGTTTAGACCAAAACACTTGATAGTGTTTAGACTTGCCTTGGGGAATAGTTTTTCTTGCACATCTGATCATAATATTCGTGATAGCAGTGCAACTTTGTCAGGATGTTGGTTGAAGTTGAGGGGACCCTTGTGAAGCTCATTCTTCAATAGATTTGTGAATCTAGACCAGTCATCCTTCTTGAAGTTCCATGATAGCTTTGTTTTCACTTTCGTTGTCATGCTTTTGCTGCCGATGATAAAACTTGCAATGGCTGGTTTGTGACCAGAACCAGGATCGTCAATTATTTTGCGGTGACTGGTTTGTGACCAGAACCAGGATCGTCAATTATTTCACGGGCTGGTTTGTGACCAGAACCAGGATCGTCAATTATTTTGCCGCGTGTATGCTCGCGGATGTCGCTTGAAATAAGGAGTAAGTCAGGAGTTGTTCTGGTTTTATCGTAAGCAAATTTGTAGCCGGATCCTCATTGCTGTAAATTGGTACTAGAGGGTTGCTGTTAAGCAAGTCTTTGATTTCCTTTCCAGCAATGCTTGCATTTTAATAGCCCCATCTGGTGAAATGGGCGTTGAAGTCGTCTAGAACTACAGTTTTGTGTTAAATGTTCGTAAAACCAATGTTGGGACTATTCTGGGATGGATTTTAGATTGCATATATCTTGAAGTATTTCTGGGATGGATTTTAGATTGCATATATCTTGAAGTAGTTTTGACATTTCCAAACATTTAATCTGATTATTTCACATATATCTTTTGTCGAGCCAATACTCTTGATTAGATCGCAATATGATTTGAGGACTTCTTTTACTCCAGTCAGAATTCCACTTGCTACATGCCGGTATTTAGTTAGAAGGTAGAGGATGTAACCTGGGAATTGGTAGTACTTCCGTTTTGTCAACCGAGATGTTTGCCTCCATAATTGTGAAAATGTCTACATCATTGGTCTGTAGGATTTTCTGGACTTGGAACTTTTTGTCCTGTGACATTCCTCCAGCATTCCACTGGAAGATTTGAAGATGTTGTGATTTGCCATGTCGAGGGCGATATCGCTTCTAGCATTTTTTCAAGTAAATCTTAATTAATAGAAGTCAAAATGCGAGTGATAGACTTTTTTGCCATAGAAAGGTGGGTTTTCCAGGGTACACTACGAGGTGATAAGTCTATCGTGCACCCTGAGCTTGCAATATACGTCTAAATGTAAGCATTTGCCACCTTTTATTTCCACTAATTATAAATAAAATAAATGGAGCTAGGCTTTCAGTGCATTCGAGTGTGAGAAGGATAGAATGAAAAATAAATGTACGTAGGTAGATAATTTAGTGAGTTAGAAAAATCAGCAGTTTGCTTGAAAAGTGTTTTGCTTTAAATTAACTAGGAAGCAATGCTATGGTAATGAATATGGGGTCGATGAATATGCAAAAGATGCTTATATAATCTGAAAAATTGAAATTCTAGCACAGCTAAAGTCACTGTTAGCAACGTTGCACAACTTCTTACCGACATTTAGCACAAACAGGATAAAGGATCTCGCCAATCGCAATCAGCCGTTAAAGCAACGCTAATCATTACGGCAGTGCCAAGGACTTACGAATTTAAATAAAACCAAATCAGTCGAGATAGGTCAGTTTCAGTAAAAACAAATGTCTTTTAATGCTTTCAAATAGTCGATGAAAAATACTCTTTAGTGCAACGCAAAATTAGCCTATGAACAAGCAATCGACCTTTCACAATTTGAATGGCCTAAATCCATATTACCAAAGAGGTAATGGTGTGAATGAATATAAATCTCCAATTTTTGTAGTCCTCAAAAAAAAATTAAATTAAGTCAATGGTGTATCGATATGATGATGTATGCAACAATGAGTCAATTCATATTATTAAGAATAATTTTTTTTTATTTGGAAGCACCAGTTTTATTGCTTAGCGACATATTGACTTTTTTTATTTCGCTTAACATTTGTCCAACCTTTCACTAGGTAAAACAAAGCATTCAAATTAAACACGAATTATTCAAATATTTTAATTTTATGAAAATAATCCATGTTTTAAGTCGACTTGTAATTGACAGCCATAAAAACTAATTAAATAAATTGTTGTCAATTATGTTGACCTCAAAGACTGGTCAATTTTTCTTCACAGCACAATAATTATTTTATTTAATTGACCATGAGTTTGCTTTTATCGATATGTGTGATTCGAAATAAATGGATTAATTCAAATATGACTTTACTAAAGTTGTTCCAACCAATTATTTATTTAATTTATTTTAAAATTTTAATGCTGACGCAACACTTTTGTTAATTTCCCATTAAATTTAAATCGTGTGGAAACTGCTTTTTCTGATTTCAATTTTCTTAAAATTGGGAACAAAAATTCTATAGAAAACCGTTATCTTCAACTGTAATCATTGGTTCATAACAAAAGCACATCAATTTTGACCTCTCAAATTTGGATACTCGATGTAAATACGGACGCGCAGCAATCTCTGTCTCATAAATCAAATTAAGGCAGGTAGATTGGTCATTAAAGCGAAGAAAAAGTCAAATATTTAGCAATCTTTTTTTGAACTTAAAATAAAATTTCTTTGTCAGAGGTAACGCGAAAATTAATAAATGATAATCCATAACAGCCTACACAATACTATCAGTAGTAACAAAATGAAAGCCAAGTTTGTTGAAAATGCGTGGCTTGAAGCTACTGACATCCTTAGCTTATCTTCTTGAATATGTTATGGAAATGGATGATTTTCAATACATATAAAACTCGAAGGCACCTTCAGCGGAATGTAATGTTTTAAATTGTTGTCAAGTGAAGTTCCACTGAGAGATTAATAAGCTAATGAGGACAAAACATTCTAAATTTACAAACACGTATCTTTGGCAGTAGTAAGAAGCATTTGCTAAAACGGCAACCTTGATTAAAGATAAAAGAAATTTTGATGTGAAGCAAAATTATAGAAATCATGGAATTTCAACGAATTATGACTTTATATGAAACTTGTACACTAAATGAAAATGCTCTGATAATGTTAGCTACATATACCTGTTTAATATTGTTAGTCTGTCAACTGTATCACAGGATAATTTGTTGGTTCGTACAGAATAGGTCCTATGCACGCATTTGACAGATAAAAATTATTGCAATATACGATAAATGGATGGTTACCTGATATAGTTCACTTATTTTGCCAGAATGGTTTCAAAAATATGACAGAAACTAAACGGATTATTTTGTTATTCAATTAACAAACGTACCTCATTAGTTCTCTTGCAAGCCCAATTACTTTCTTCTCCCCTTAAGCCCATTTAGGACTTTCCATCGTAAGTTAAGAAAACATCGCACCACACTGTTGGCGATTAATTTACAAATTGATAATTAATGCTATGGGCTTATTTAACTCATTAGCTAATCGGCATATGAGCTAATCAAGGTAAATAACGCATATCAGATGTTTTATGAGGATTATTTATTTCATCATTATGGTAGTATGAGTTTTTAATTTATCAAATATTCACTTTAGTTAATATTCGGTCTTTTTACTGCTTCCAATTGGCATTATTATTTTCCAATAAGTGGTAAAATTTGAATAAACCGATTGTTTCTCCCTATTCAATTACTCGAAACGCACAGATAGTGCGGCTTTTTCCTTTATCAGTTTTGCATTAAATCTTATTCTTCCTATTTAATAAGTGCCTCAAGCATATCTACTACGTATTTGAAATAGGGGTATTTTTGCAAATATAAAACCTATTTCCGTAAATATGACAATTCCCATTTTCAACTTTTTTTGGCAAATGCAGAAAAAAGTCCACTTTTTTATCACCATCCATATTGTTGAAGTATAGCGGCGCTAGAATGTCATCCGTTTACAATCATGCTGCAAACTAATGCAAGTGTGAGAGTTGCTGTCAATAATACAATCAAGTTAAGCCCAAGAATATGTATAAATATACTGTTGCATATAATTTAGAAAAAATATTGTATTGACATAAATTCGTATGTCTGGAATGTAACGAAATTGATAATCCATATTTACTACTATTAGCGTTGTAATGTAGATGTGTGTCAAAATCGTCTCAAAGTGAAAAGCATGATACTTTAATTTAATGATAATTATTATCGGATTTCCTGTGTCATGAAATTGTAATTTTTTAGCTCTATTTAAAGTCTAAGTCAATAGAGTCTGCTTCCGTAGTCTTCTGAATGGACTTATTGACACGTCGAGACGTGTTTTAGATTACAATATCAATAACTTTACTTAACAATGTTATTTTATCCATTATATATATATATATATATATATATATATATATGCATCCATATTTGTCAATTTGTTTCGCGAATAGAAGTTTACTTAATTTTGGATTTATATCATTAAAAAAAATTTTATTAAGTAAACAAATATCCTTGGTTTTAATTTTGGAAAACAGCATAGGCCGAATTGTCAGTGACGTTTGTTGAAGTGACGTAACAGGAAGTCTAAGGCAAACGTATTTCATTCATATGACCGTTTATAAATTTTAGACCTATTTAAGACCACTGGATAGTTTCAATTAGATGTTTAAAGCACAACATCAAACCTACATACATTTTTACAATTTCAAACTGGCAGGAGTCACTGACGCTCAGTTTTCACGAGTCATTGATTTAAACTATTTTTTTCGGCAAATAAAAGTTTTAATCCTTGTTTATCAAAGAACTATTGTACTATATATTCAACAAAAAGGTAGTCTGTCTGTCGAATTGAAGAATTGCAATTATAAAATTAATTTACAGAAATGATATTTAATAGAAGAATAAGAATTGTATATCTGATCAAAGTTAAATTACGGGCATCATAATGAAGCATGAAAAGGCAGTCGATTGTGGGAAAGCATATCCACCAGGTTGCAAACTAATTAAATATTTTAAATCTGCCTTCAAGCAAATGCTATGGAGGATAATTTGCAAAGCATTTTTTGAAATATTTCACGATATATGTACATTGAATTTACTATCAATGAAAAAGATAATTTTCATATATATATCGAAGTTTTACGTTCATCCATGAGAGTGCTATGCAGTCTCCTCAACACTTCTTTATGTTTCGTTACGAAGATAAAGACTACAATAAATGTCATTACGCAATGAGTAACATAAAAATAATTCTATTCTCTACTGGTTTTGTAGTGCTGCATATTTCTAAAAAAACGTTCGCTTGTATTACTGTTTACAACCTTCTATGTAACTGTAAATATATTCATATTTTGGTTGGTTCACAGTACAATAACGAATTCATGCAATGACCATACACCCATATCAAGGTTAATGACGATTTTACCAAATAATACTCATTGTTTTTTCAAAAGAAGTTTCAGGTCAAATGGATGAAGTTTCAACTTGAAATATTTGTTGGATAGAAATCTTTAAAACTTGAAAAGCATAATTATTGTAATAACATGACATTTTTTAAAATTTTCGCAATTTCACAGGATCTACCAAATGTATACAATTTACCTCAGTAACAATAAAATTAATGGCATGAATAATCACTGATAACAGGATGCAATTCATCTTTTATGGTAGGCTTTACATCTCCAATTTATGTTTTTCATAATAAAATTTATTTCAAAAACGATCAGTCAGCTCAATCTATAGACTTAAAATAACAAATTAAAAGTCTGCGTTTTCCAGCAAAGTATCTAACCAATTTTAAGATTGAGTGACATGTAATTTGTATTTATACGTTTTTAACGTCACATTAAACGCCATTTCAATTCAAAAAAAAATTAAAAACCTGCTGAACATTTTTTTAATCTCTTTTCTTTGCTGTTTTGTCTCTTGATATTTAAATGGAATTACATTTTAGGCAAAAAAAGATACCGCATATATGTCAAATTTTATTCCTAAATAAGAAAACAATTATGTGATATTGACATATTTCTTTGACAAATCGCAAATAAATTCTGATCTCTGTTGTTACAAACAAGGAAAAAATTTTAAGCGTACAAATCCTTGCAAATATTGAGACTGACCCAGGAAAGTGTTTAGCATTTCTTATTTTTTTAAAAACAGCTTTAATACCATCAGCTAAGAATTTTATTCGTTCACTGCTACTAACGTTTTGATAGTTATCGTTATCTTTTTAATTGAATTCAGTCTTCCCAGAGGAAAAGGAACATCAAATTAAAATAAAGTCGAGAGGGGTGGAGAATAAAAGAGTGTTTGAAAATTGTAAAAGAGACGGACACAAAGGTAGAAAAGCTGGTTACCTAAAACAATGACGCTTTGATTTGAATACAGGGAACAATATGGTAATCAAAACTCCACTGAATGTTATTTTAAATTGCACAAACAATGCAAAGTTTGAATCCCAATATTATTAACATATTTACTGCAAATAAAGATATCAGAATTAGCTTTTGCTTATAAGGTTGGTTTAATTTGAAGCTATAAAGACATTACGCATATGGGCATCAAAAATCTTTGAACTAAGGCTCTCTGAACGGACTCAAATTCCAGGTCAATTAACAATTGAATATGTTGCAACTATAAGGATTAGAGAAAATGTCGAGTAATAGACTTTTTGACAATACGTTGTTCAGGGTGCACCACGTGGTGGTAAGTCTAGCGCGCATCCCAAACATGGTATTAGCTCAGAGAGCCGATATGAATGACTCCAAGTCTTCACTGATGGTTCGTACATAGACAACCAAGCATACGTTGGTACAGGTGTCTATTCCGAGTTCTTCTCTTTCTACGCAGCAGCGGGACCCAATAGATCAGCTTGCGAAGGGGAAATAGAGATCATTAGGATCTCACTAAGCCAATTCTGTTGCCTGGATTCAAGATTCACCAAAGCGGTGATCCTTTTGGACTCACAGTCATCAATAAACTCAACTGGAAACAGAGTCACACAAAATAGCTGAAAGATACGAATGTTAAAAAACTCCATCATCTGCTAAGGGAAAAAAACAAAACAAGGGTTCAACAATGAATTCCTGATCACTGTGAAATCGAAAGCATTAAGCTTGCTGACGCACTTGCTAAGAAGGAAGCAGAAATTTTGCCTGGCATAGACCGAAATAGACCTTAATCAGGAGAAAATTCAATACCTCAAGGTCTAACGAACTGAAGGCTCAAATAATGGAGAATCAGTGGACAGTGGTACTCTCCGACACAGCCGACTAGCCAAGAATCGAAGCCATTGCTGAATTTAGACTACTCATCGGTTACGATTGCCTGGCAAAAACCTTCACAGATTGGGAGGTGGAAATGGAGAGCACCCACCTAATTTAGTGTCCAACCCTAAAGACAACGTAGGAAACCCAGAGATAATAAGAAGCAAGAAAACAGCTTATGAACGGGGAAAGCTGAAGTCAAAGTTTAAGGGCTCATGATAAATATCATGGGTATGCTACTTGAAAAAAAGTGAGCAGTGAACGTTAAGAATCATCACTTCATAAATGCATTGATCACGTTCTAACATTCAATTATTATTTGTAAGGTATAAGATATAAGTGTTCCCGTGTTTTCATAATTCTTTGTTTTCCTATTTTGCTGAGAGTTATAGACCATATGGATGCCTGCAAAACTTTCTTAAGAATAAATAAATGATAAGATATATGATATAAACCCAGCGCCGTTTTTAATATTTTAACTTGAGATAGGGCCTTTCACATATTATGAATAATCCTAATGGACTAATGAAGTAACTATTTGAGTTTCATTTCAAATAGAATAACTCAAGAGGTTCATCTTTTCACATTTAATATGAAAAAGCTCCATTCACTCTGCCTTAATCTCATCTGCATTCATACACAATTCATAATTAATTTTTACCACTGCAATAAAATGGAGTTTAAAAAACCATTATGATAACTGAAAATAAAAGCACTTGAAATAATCTTTTTCAACGTAATACAAATTTATTTTCTTTCTCTTAATGAGGAATATACTTTTTACAATCGCCAACTTGAGGACAAAAAGCCATCTCCTACGCGAACAATTGGCTTCACTTCACTGAAACCGCCTCTATCAGAGTTATGACGAATTACTCACAATTTTGCACAAATTTGATCAATGGCGTTAGTAAATAGGAAAATCATGATGAAAACCAAGGCACAATTTGCCTTCATAATAAGCAAAAACGAATGATAAAATATAATTTTCGACTTCAACTTCTAGGAACTGCATATATTCCTACTGTGATTGCATAAATTTTTTTTATGGTTGCTCCCTTACTGGGAGTATCTAAAGAAAAAGAGATTGATTGGTCAAAATCTAAAGTTAATTTCAAGTGGAAGATATAGAAGAAATAACCATAATCTTAGTTAGTAATGTTGAACACATTACAAACAGTATAACGAACGCACCAAGTTATTTTACTAGGAAACATGCAGTATGCTTATGGTCAAATTGTGTCTACGCGATGGCAGTAAATGAGTTCAATGTCAAAAAATCCAGTCAAATTCTTTCATATCCACAATTTATACAGTAGTCGAAATGTGTAATTCAGATACACGCTCTTATCTAGTGAATTGTAAATATCAAGACTTTTCGAATGAATTAGAGTAGTGAAATGATAAGTGTCGCATGTTGAACCAATTAAGAATATGTCTGCTAGTTGAAGGATACTCTGTAAACCAAAATCAGAATGTATACAAGATTAGAAATTAGCAGATGAATTTGAATCAATATGTGGCAATGTGTGATTAATAAACAAACGCAAAAGTCTATAAGTCGGCAGTTGACTTCTGACTACAAACTACCATGAACCAACCTTATGTGATTTTCGACCACTTCAACATTATTCTCATTTTCTTTTTCTTTAACTATGTGTCTGTCTCTTTGACATCTTTGACTTCGATCCAGTTCGTCAGAAGTGTACTTGGTAAGTTATCAGTTAGTATCCAAGTTTAAAAATAATTGGGCAACAATTCCAAAGTTAGGGGCAGAAACCACCACTTTAAACATTGCCTTATCCGACAAACCAATAATTTATGTCTAGTTAATTGTCACATTTTTCCACTTATTTTTTCTGTAGAGAGAAGTTGCTTGACATAAAAACCATTTTTCCGTCTCCCTCAATAGCCTTGAAAGTGGCAGCTGGATAAGATAAGCAGCTGAAAAAATATTGCTTCCACGTTAAATTGTTTTAGAGCTATCTCAGTCGACATTACTTAATTATGATAAGTATTTATGTATTGAGGTAAATGAAACTTTGAATTGGCATCATTGTGGTGGACATTCGGAAAATTTTCCCATTCAAAATGAGGAGAGGGATGTGTCACCCATGATTTCTCCTCCAATCGAAAGACTTAAGAAAAATATTAAATTGGCTCCCTAAGTTATCTGCGCGCGTAGTTTTCGATCTTAAATAACAAGCGGCTCAACAGAAAGAAGCTGTTTTAAAAATCTGCAAAATGTAGTTGCATGCGTTTATTCGAAAGTTTTTTATTAAGTAACTTTCACTGTCAGGTCTAAAGCCAAGAGAAGGCTTGCAAGTTCCGATTCTTCTTGGTTTAACCTCCTGCCCATCTATCTGCCTACATTTATAAAACATTATTCCAAAAAATATATATTCAACTTAAATGAGTTTACCTAAATGAACAAAGTTCATTTGGTCGGATGATTTGATGCTGAATATTGATGCGCACTTAGATATCAAATAGTTTTTAGAGAGGGAAGTTCTATTAGGGGTTCGAAACATTTCTCGTTTCCAAATGAACTCATCGTGGTTCATTCAAACAAGGCAAATGACTATTGTGAAATATCTAATTTCAACACCAATGTATCTGTGAGCATGTACGCGACTAAATTTACTATTCGTAATCTTAAAAAGCAGGTGGGTTGACAATTTGAATTCGCTCAAGTAATAAAGTTCGTGCAATTGACAGAGCCATACTTTGTGCTCACCTTTCATAAGCAGTTCTGAAGGTCCTTCTTTAAAGCCGTTTTAGAATTATCTCCAAAAGAACGTCCTTCAGATAACTTTTTAGTCAACTGCCACTCTACAACATTTCATTTATGGTAGTACCATATTTCTGTGCCAAACGCAATTCTATTGAGTTAGATGAGTGCTATGCTCACTGCCCTATCTTGAGATTTTGTTTAAATTGTATATCTTTGCAACCAAGTTCTTAACTGTTTCCACATTATGTTCTTCGTTGGGTTTAATGGTATTCTAAATTTTAATCTCGGAACAGGTGCGTGAATGCGCATCACTTATAGGATTAACATGAAATATATAAGAAATAAAATTAGACAGATTTATGCTATTTATTTCATCACAGGGTTGTCAGAACAGTGCTTGCTGAAGCCATCATAGACATTCATTTGACGTTGCTTGCATTGCCTTTTAATCCTTGCAAATAAGGGTTTGCGCTATGTTGAGCATTTTAGGGAGCACATAAGCAAACCCTAGAAACAGTACTTAAATTCTATTATGGCTCAAACGAACAATTTGGCATTGTTTTAATGGATGACTACATTCGATTAATATGTATATTTGGATGTTTACATTGACATGCAATGGCAAGCTTTTTGGAGTGATTTTGCAATGGTAATAATTTTCAGCATTGGGATGAGCGATAGACTTAACACCACGTGGTGCATCTTGGGCAACGCATACTCAAACGTCAAAAAAATCTATAAACCAGGCAGTTGACTTCTCTCTTCAAGCTACTATGTCTCGACAAAATGTCATATTCTACCACTTCCACAGTTCTCACCTTAGCATTTTTTATACTTTTGTCTTGTTCTGTCTCTTTTACCTCTGTGAATCCATCTGCAGTTCTGCTTCTCAACTTTTCTCACTTCGATGTTATTCCACTCTGTAAGGCCCTAAGTCAATTAAAGGGCTGATGATAACTATTAAAATGCCTGCTTTTTGAAATAAATTATAATAATTTAAAGCAATGGGAAATATTTCGGTGTTTAAATGTAATAGAGTAAAACGTTTCAATAAAATCACTGGAGTAACCAACGCTGGTAAAGTTTGTGATTTTAACAGATGCAAATCGTTAAAATAATTAAATCAAAAATGCATAAGAAGCTATATTATTTTTTAACTAGTCCATATCTTTCAAACAATCCGCTCTAATAATAATAAAATCTAAAACAATAATTCATAGTACAAATGTTGTTTAAATTATTAATTAACATAACGCTATCAATAAGTTGTCATCGACTTCAGAGCTTCTCGCCTGTGTTTCTCTAAGTAACAGTTGGGAATAAGCATTCAATCTTCCTGTTTCATAACATATTTCTACAACGTAAATGAGTGCTCGAATGAATCAGCCCAAAATTGTACACTGGCAAGACGAATTTACCTTGAAGTGAATGCTAGATTTCTATCAATCTTTATTGGTTTTCCTCGCATTTCGGAATGAAATGACAACATTCGGCGTCGACTGAGTAAGGGACTACGTCTATCAAAAGAAATATATAATCAAAATAGAAATTTTAAAAAAATACAAATTACCTCCTTATGACTTTAAGGCCTGACCTCAAATCAAACAGCTCTGTTGAATAAGGCAAAACTTCTGGAAAAAAATTATAAATTGGCAACGACGTCAAAGCGATGGGCCTCATTTCAGCAAAATGTCGACCTTGTAGAATAGGTTAAATTTCCCTGCGTTCCATTATCTGCATTTTCGGCAATTCAGAAACTGTGGCGATAGCCGTAATGTTTGGATCAACGAATTATTTTCACTTTTTAACAAGTAGAGTTAATTGCAAAGAAACATTGATGAACCTTTTCTTCAAAATAGGCTCCTTGAATATTTTGATCATGTCTACCCGACTTTATTCAAAAAGATGTAAAAGAAAATGAAGGTAATCGATCGGACTATTTAGTCGACGGAAACTAAAAACAGTGGCATCTTGCATGATGGTTGTCGTATTGGATGCAGGCATTTTGAATAGAACAAAGAAATGAACGAATTTAAACGAAGTTATAGCATCTGAACAGGCAGCAATTATAATAGAGATATTAACGTTTAACCTTATTGTCCCAATTCAGCATCTTTCTATTTTTTCGGCCTTTTTCTCTATGATATAGAAGTTTCGTACAATTGCCTAAGACACCAATTTGATGATAAATGAAAGAAATTGTTGTCAATCTTATGTTTCCGAATGTCTACCCATGAAATAAATAGTAATAACGTTTTATCGAACTTCAAATTTACACTGTTAAGAAGAACTTACCATGAAGTGAATGCTGGATTTCTATAAATCTTTATTGGTTTTCCTCGCAATGCAGAGCGAGTAACAAGTATGCGATGTTGGGGCAAATAAACTCGTTTTTCTCATTTTAAATTGATAATTATTCTCCCTTATTATTCGACATATTTCGAGTGATTGTCGCATACGTACATAAAAGCGACAAAAGTATCGCAAACATAAACTCTCGAAACGATAGCAAACTCAATTACGAATTTCTGATGAAGATTTGCAGTTTTGTCGAGACGTTTCCTTGAAATATCTGCCACTTCCTCGAAAGAAATTTATTAATTTGATTAATCTTTTTTATTCAATTTCGATTTCCTGAGCAACGAAGAAACAAAATAACTGACCCAAAAATGACCTAATAAGATTTTAAAAAATTAATAGCTGACTCCATTTTGAGATTCCATTTCTACAAACAGAGTGAGAATAAACAAACGTTTCGAGAAGTTTTTTTTGCTACAACTATAATTTCCTTGAAAGAAATGGTACTTGTTTGAAAACATTTTAGTCATTATGTTTTTCAAACAGTATAAACGCTTTTCTTTTCCTGCAACAATTTAGTAACTAATCAAAACATGGAATTAAAATGCAGTGCTAGGAAAACCACGTTATAATAAATCAGTATCACCTATCCTATATTTGGTTATTTTAAAAGGCAGGCTTCTTGATATTTGTCATTAGCTTTTTAGCTGACTTCGGGCTTCGCAGAGGAGAGGAATATCAAAGCGAGAAATAGTGGAGATTTAAAAAAAGACAGGTAGACAAAAAGGCAGGAAAAGGTGAGATGAGGAGAGAAAAATTAGAGGGGGGAAAAGTGAAGGGGAGGAACACCAGATTGGGTCGGGGAGGGAAGGGGAAAGAGAAAAGTGATTCAGTGATGTCATAGAGACAGGCAGACACAAAGGCAGAGAAATAGTAAGATGATTACTGCAGAAGGGATCGAATAGGACATAGGGTCGGGTCGTGGTCGTTTGAAGTCAGTAGTCAACTACCGGTTTATAGACTTTTTGCCGTATGATAATACGTTGACCACGGTGCACCACGTAGAGGACAGTCTATTGCACACCCCATCTCAATCATCTTTGAAAACTTGCAAAGTTGGATGGTGTGGTGTAACCCGATCAGACTATCGGCCGATGTTCTGGTCCTTTGGCCTATCACTTTTAATAAAATGGAATTTATAAATATTTCACTTTTCCGTTTTAGAATAAGTCATTTAATTATAAAAATCAAATTGTGTGTCTTTCTACCATAATCAAATTCAAGGCTTAAGCTTGCATATTTTTGAGCAATTGTGGGAAAAGTGTTGTCAACCGTACTCAGTTTGGAACCCACGAGATATTTGCGGGAAGCAAATAAACAATCGGACAAATTTGCACGTAATGCCACAATAGTGTAATAAAGGCGCCATGTGTGGTGGTTCGGCATTCTTTAATCGCTAAAATAACAAATTACCTCCTTATGACTTCAAGGTCTGATCTCAAATCGAATAGCTCGGTTGAATAAGGCAAAACCCTTTAGAATAGCATTGTAAATTGGCAACGACGTTAAAACAATGGGCCTCATTTTAGCACTATTTTAATCACTGCACCTAATAACAAAATAGCTATTTCATTGTCCTCAAATCTCCTAATATAGTGCACATATCAATACGTCTATTTTGTATTCAGTTGTAATTAAAAATACACTCTTAATAGTTGCGTATTTTCAAATTGTTTAATTTAATTTATTGGCCATTCATTTATCCAAATACAAAGAGAAATAAAAGGTAAAATTCTTTCATAAACACAAAAAATGTTAATAAAGCAGCACTGTGTATTACAACATTGCAGTATTTGCACAATAAAAGTTTGTAATTGGGTGTGGAGCACAACTGCCCTTCAGGAAACGTATTTAAAGCAGTGAGAATTGCTCAACTACACTTCAAAGCACATGTTCGCCTTTCTACTAGTCTTTGCGTGGCTGCAACTAAAGACCACTTTTGGAAAAGTGGATTCGAATAAGGCCGAAACAGTTTGTTCAAAAATCGTTGCTTCGCCAATTCACGAAACAGAGCCCTTGCTGATAATGGGAGATAAGGATAGTGTACTCATAAATTATATCCAAAAAAATATTTGTTTCATCTTTAGTATATTTATGGCTTTTTGAGTGGAAAAAAAAATGCTATTCGTATTCAAAACAAGGAATGCCAAATGGGGAGCAGTTCAAAATGGGGACCATGCTCTGAAAATGACGGTAATTAACCGAAATTTTCCAACTTACTCATAAAGACTATAAAAATATTTCATTGAAAGGCGCACCCAATTTGGACCAACTAAGTGTCGAAGCAAAAACTTCCATTTGTGTTGTCGACTTCGTACCGAAGTGCGATTTCAAACCTCCGATAAGAGGTAATTGCATTTAAAGTTCATTCAAAAACCTGTGATATATTTCAGCTTTTAATTTTAATTAATGTACTTTAATTTCATACCATTTCGTCGGAATTTATAGACAGAGTCATTCTGAATGCTTCGTATCCTTTCATAATTTATGCGAAAGATCGCACAGAGGTTGAGGTCAAATTTTCAATCAAAAGCAAGGATTATAAATCTTATGTATGTTTGTTGTCAACATGATAAAAATTTTTGCCTTACATTATAGAATACATTAGAATGAAAATAGTAAAACATAAATGTGTCATCGATTAAATAAACTCTAACCATTTTAAAAAATAAATGTCAATCTGACCTTAAATAATTAAAAGCTGCAAATTAATTTCTTCAAGAGTTACTTGGATAGAGGCAAAAGAATAAAGCTTTGCGAATGGAATGGACCAAAAGTTTATAAAAGTTATAGTGACTGTCGTAAGTCATGACTGAGATAAAATGGTTACTTAATTTTATCCATATAATTGAAAAATTTCCATTTCTAAGGTAACGCAACTGTAAACAAACTAAATGATACCCTGGATTTTACACACATTTGCAAACGAAATGGAACGGAAGATTTCACTCCTTTGGCTTTTTATACCCTTCCATCATATGTGGGAGTAACTATTTATTGGACAAAAGATGGTATGTCAATTTATATTATTTTATTTAAAGAGATATTTTCAAGAACTGTATTATGACCTTAGGAATTTCACCGGATATAACGGAATGTGCAAGTTTGTTCAACTCTGAATGATTGTAAACATTAATGCCATCTGATTTCTAATAAATTCCTAATTTCCACATCAATAGATTACACCACCCATCCTACAATGACAGGTGAGTTATTAAAATTGGTGTATATATTTGGGCAATTACAAGTAGTCCGAAATTGTAGCCAGTACACATTTATATATGCTAACTTTTAAAAGCCAGTAGCAATTAATAAAATCATAATAACAACTAATAACTGTGTCATGCTGCTAAAGTGCTTAATTTTTCCGTCCATATATGTCTAATTACTAGACATTAAATAAATGCTATAAAATCTATTTTATTCATTATTTCCTAAAGATTTCACATTAGGTTGCCAGCAGGTGAAATAAATCCAGTTGGGCCTATATTTCAAGTCAATTTAATTGAAATTGCTCTTTCAAATACGCACAATTTTCAAATTTATCCTGCCTGCAAAGCCTAAATGATTGAATTTTCACTAGGGAATAATTAGCATGCAACAAAAAACGTCAAATGCCACGATAATTTATTTTGACTTGAAAATTGGTGATCAAATTGGTATTTGGAATTATGAAATAACGTTTTACCATATACAATTTGGCATTTCTAGGGAAGCCGACAAAAGCAACAATAAGTAGTGGTGAATTTTTATTTAACCTAATCTTACTTATGCTTTCTCATAAGGAAAATAGACCACTGCATTTAATTGTAATGTAAAATTTATTGCTGCCTAAATAGCATATCCAGCACATAATAAGAACATTTTGACGTTTGTAGGGAAGCAGACAATTTCGACAACAAGCAGTGGTGAGTCTGACCTTAAAACATCTCACAATTATTGGCTGCGTGAATAACTATCTTGCAAATTGAAATGTGAGGCTACATTGCTTTTGGTTGAATGTATCTATAAATCCGTGACTTTATTTACAGGTTTGGAAATCGGATCTATTTCTTAAAGTAGGTTATCACTTATGAAAGCAGTTCAATTATCGATGGTTCATTAGATTAAGTAACGTCAACATATAATTTTATTTTTTCAGTTCTTTCGGGAATTAAGCTGTGGTTTATCGAATGATTTAACGGAAAATTATTTCTAAACACCATTAAACAAACTACTTCACTGACTTAATATTAACGTGCACTGCTTAAAAACGATTTAAAGATAAATAAATTCAAAGCTCTTTTATATTCCACTTTTTCTTTGAAAGCCTGTTTAAATATTTAAAATCAATTTTAAGAATATCTGAATTTTGTCTTTACCTTTTAGTATACTTGCAATTGTTAGCTTACTATGAAAATAAAAATAATGTGTATTTAATCGTACAAATAGAAATTAATTAATGAATTTATACTTAAATCGGTTTGAAGGAAATAATTGCAACGTAATTTCTCTGATTCACTTCATTTCTTTATGGAATTCTAACTTATAAATAATGATAATTTTAAGACATTACATTAAATCCAAGTTCATTGGCCATTGAATAGTGACCAAAATGGTCAAGAATTCGAACATTGTTCTAATGTAACGATGATAACTGAAATCGGCATATACGAAATGTCTTATTTAGGCTTACACATAATTATTATGCAAAAGTAATGTATATGATTACTAAGCAGTATGCTTACTCAATATATCAAGAATTTTGTGTCGTTATGTAGTCAGCGTCAACTACAAGCTCTATCAAATTTGTAACACAAAAGAATGTCTCCAAAGTGTAGCTCAAGCAAGTCAACATAAAATAACAGCCCAAAACAATCTCATTGACTTTGGCCATTTCCAAAGGCCTTCTCCATAAATCGTTAATTTCCGTTTTCTTCAATCTAACGTTTTGTTTTGATTAAAAAAGGCTGAATAAAGAATTTAGCAATTTTTTATGAATAGCATAATTACTTTGAACAGTATTCCAATTACGACTAAATCTTTTTGCGAATTCAGCCACTCTCTTGAAGTAAAAACAAACATTTGATGCAATAAACGAGTACTGATAATTGTCTCTTCGTCTCTTTGGTTGGCTACACTTTCACATGAAGGAATAAGCAACGACAAACCACCTGAAGGCAAAAATGGTGATTTTGCCAGAAATTCGAATTTGTAATTCAGTTAAATCTATCAGTAATGGGGAAAGGTTTATTCAATCTAAATGCGGAAATTACAACTGTTTGCAAGAGTTTCGTAATTCTACAGAAATTATGGCTTTCTTTGAGTAACGTTTTATACTTAATAATTTTGTCCAAATTAATAAGCAAAACATTCCTTAATGATTGGAGAAAATGAGGAGGAAAAGGAACAAAATTTTATTTATTCAAACCGATAAGATAATGCCTGTAATTCATTAAGTCGATCGGTTTTGCATAATGTCTTTAGAGCATTTATGGATAATACATTCATTAAATTAGAACAAATGCTGACTTCAAGCAAAATCCTTGAAATATTTGTTTAATATATATTGAAGTGCACTACTTGTCACAATTTAAAGTTAATGAAAAATTAATTAAGGGAACACATATAAGAATTTAAATGACACACTTGTTGAATGGACACAAACAAAGGCCAATTGCAAAATGTTTTCTCTAAGAGGCATTGTCTGTCTAAATTACCTTTGTTTTGTTTTGTTCTCATCTTTTTAAATCAGATTTAAAGGATATATTGAGTCTATTGGTGAATGACCAAGATTTCATTTTTTTCCAATAAGTATGATTTTTGTAGCAATAAAAAGTAATAACTGTCTATGATTTGTGCAAAATTCAACATTAGCTATTTCCAGTGTATTGAATAGTTTAAAATTACAATAGAGAAGTAAACATATTGTTCACATGTATAACATCTAAACCGTTGAGAAAGAAATTAAACGAAAAGTCCCCCGATATATTGAAAGTCAATTGAAAATTTTCAATTCTCATTTCTACAGGGTTCACATTTTTGAGAAAGCGCACAATCAAATGGCATATTTTCACAGTACTCACCTCACCTTTTTCTCTATCTTTGTGTCTGTCTGCCTCTTTTACATCTGTGAATTGCTTTTCTGTTCCCCACCCCTCGACTTTCTGCTACTTAGATAATCCTTCCATCTATGAAGCCCCGAAGTCAGCTCCAGAGCTAATGATAACTATCAAAACGCCTGACATTTGATAAAAATAAATGAATAAATAAATTTTTTTTATAGGTTTATGTATCCATGAAGTTGACTGCTTATTTTGTTCCATCAAACTCAAACGTTATTAAAACCATCATTAAGATTGCAGTCATAATGCTTTTATGAAAATGAAGTGTGTATACATTTGGGCAATAAAACATGAGAAGAAAAATTAAAATTTAAATTTCCCACTGTTGTTTCTTGATGGTTGCTATTGCTTTTGACCGAAAAATTGTGCGCAGGTCGAATTGGTTTAGAAAATGACCATCTGCTGGCAAACTTTATTATCATTGACATAAAATGGGGTCCAATACACTTATTAAGATGACGTGGATGTCCATAACAGCAGAGAAGATCTTATTAATTTGTATTGCGAAAGAAAATGAATTTTAACGCGCTTTGAACATTAAATTTATATATAAACTTATAAAGCCTAAAATAAAGAGAA
Organism: Rodentolepis nana; assembly: GCA_900617975.1. Classification (NCBI taxonomy): domain Eukaryota; kingdom Metazoa; phylum Platyhelminthes; class Cestoda; order Cyclophyllidea; family Hymenolepididae; genus Rodentolepis; species Rodentolepis nana. Next base: position 1,637 of record UZAE01000037.1, on the reverse strand, counting down.
CCAACTTTCTTGCACATTAAAAGTTATGGCTTTTGTTATTCGATTTATTTATTTTGTTCTGGTCTTTATGAAGAATATTGCGGCTATTTCCCTGAATAATTTAAGTACACATTTTGAATGATAGATTGTTGCTTTTCTGTTCAATGAACATAAGCAGATAAATTATCTTAGTAATTCAATCTAAAAATTTCAACTTGCCCTTTTTATCTTATCTTACCTAAGGCATTCCATGAAAAAGTAAATTTTCAATAAACCTTTCGTGTTTATAGAAAAACATTCTTATTTGTTGCGTCTTTTGGGTCTAAGCTCTGCTCTTTAATTAGAGTGTAAAATCACTCTCGATTGCAATAATTAGTAAGTAGATACGATTGTCGTATATATTCTTTAGCATTATTGAAGCACACCTAACCAAAAAAAAACCGCAAAGCCAGCACAAATTAAAATAAAAATAATTTAAGTAAATCATTTGCAACGTTCGAAGAACGGACCGCTCGAGATCCACTACATGGAGTAAGTATGCCCACATTCTAGGCGTAATAAATGATCAGAGTTCTTATTGGGGGGTTGAACTACTTTTCTAAATTTATACTAAGCTAAAAATTGATTTAGAGCACAGATATTTGTTCAAAGATACTCAATATAATTGTCTCCCTCTAAGCATTTCCATTTTTCTCTAACCAATATTTTAACAATTTCCTTTTTTTGAATGCGTTTTTTTCTTGTTGAGCATCCTTCTTTCGTATTTAGAAGGAGTAGATATGGCATATTACATAATTACAATTATGTAATACGGAATCCAAAATAGGTTTTTTACACTTTATTCCAATTCGCAGTTTGCTTAAAATAGTGAAATTAAAAATGAGGTTACATAATAAATGTAGGGGACTGCTACCCTAATAAAGCCTGATCGACTCAGAAATCTCTGTGGCAGATTCCCTTACATTTAGTTCGACTCCCAGCACTAACTAAGCCATAGAAAAAAAATTAACTGGAAGTAAGAGTCACCCAAAACAGCTGAGATATATGAATGTAAAATACTCTATCAGTTGCTGAGAGAAAAAAAAAACAAAACAGTGGTCCTACCATGAATTTCTGGCCACTGTGGCATTAAAGGCAATGAGCTTGCTGAGACGCTTGCTAAGAAGGCTACAGCCATATTGCAAAGCATTGATCAGCCCATGTTTTTCTTCCTAATGAAGACCTTAATCAGGTAAGAATTCAAGATCTCAAGGTGCAACAAACTTAAAGCTCGAACAAAGAAGAAACTGTGTACTTTGTCACTCTTTGACAAAGCCGACTGGCAAAGATTCGAAACCATTGCTGGATTTTGACTCCGTACTTGACACGATAGCCTTGCAAACACCTTCACAGATTGAGAGTATACACTCCAACTACATGCTCTTCATGTTACCTACAGAAAGAAAGGACAAAAACCCACGAGATCCGGTGTCCAGTCTTAAAACAATGACGGAAAGCCAGAGAAACTGGGAAACAAGAAGACATCTAATGAACTGTAATTTATTAACTACTATATATATATACCCCCACCCACCCATGAGGAAAGCTGAAGTCATAGTCTAAGGGTTAATGACAAATATCATAAAGACTGCTATTCGAAATAATAATAATGATCAAGA
>UZAE01000036.1:0-49517 GCA_900617975.1 Rodentolepis nana | reverse complement strand
ACCCTTTCTGAGCCTTTGTGTCTGTCTGTTTCTTTTACATATGTCAATCACTCTCACTTTGTTGCTCCTCCTCCCTTCTGTGAAGCCCGAAATCAACTAAAGGGCTAATGATAACTATCAAAACGCCTGCCACCAACTAAAGGGCTAATGATAGCTATCAAAACGCCTGCCATACCGAAGTCAGTTAAAGGGCTAATGATAACTATCAAAACGCCTGCCATTTGTTATAAATAAATAAATAAAAATATTCAGAAATTGGCAAATGTTTACAAAAATGTGATTTTCTACGCAAACACATAATCCACCCATTCCTATTATTATTAGACAAAAAACTTCAAATGGAGGGTAATACAACGATAACGACTATTATTATAAATGTTAATTACAAATAAGTTTTGATCCATCCTCTTATTGTGCTCACAATGCTCGTGCAAGAGGCGGGCCGCTAATTGCATTGTTCAGTAATGAGCTGCCATATGAGGCGTAAAAGGCATAACACGTGATGCTTATAGGAATTTGACTATCCCACTAGTAACCTTTTGATGAGCACAAAATTGCATAAAATTTTAGATTTATGTGAGAATATTGATAGTCACCTCAAAATTTCATCTAGCTTAAGACCATTGGTAAGTTGGGAATTTAACTAGAAACATATAGAAACAGTTAGCTTGATAACCATCAACAAAGATTGAGCTCAGATAGGTAATATTATTCGGGATAACTATTGGATAACTTTCCCCTGCATGTTTTCAGCTTTATTGAGGAAATACTGTTATAAATAATTATTTATTAGAAGTTGTCTTATTGGTAAGGCCCTATTTTATGAGAGGGTAAATAGAGGCCAAAAAATCGTGAAATTGCACAAAGGTGAGAGGAAATAAGGAATCTGGTGGTCGGTGTATTCAAAATCCAAACTTCTCATTGGTCCACTGCGTCTATGTTATGCTTATTGGTTTACCAACTTTCCTACTGATCGTTCATCCGCTAGGGGCGTGCTTGATGGCTTAGAATATCCTAATCAAAAAATGCTAATAACTTCTTCGAAAGTTCAAAGTATGTTTTGTGATAAGTAGTTAAATCCTAGCCCCGTGTCGATTAGTTGGATAAAATGCCACATCCCCCTACCTCCCCCCCCCCTGCCCAATAAAATATAATGGCAAATATACATGATCGAATGCTGATTTAGCGATAAATAGCAATTAATAAATTTATCGACTGCACGGTTGTATAGCGGACTTTTCAATCACTCGTAAATTTAATATGGAGCATTTGTGTAAAGTGATTTCTGATTTAATTGCAACAATATTTTTTGTAATTTCAAAGACACCGCTAAAAAAATCTGCTTCCTGTCTGAACATTAACAAATATCATAAAAAGTATAAGGCGAACATTCATTATACTATAAATATAAATAAGGAGTGTGCGAGAGACTTACCTACACGTGGTGCAATCTGGGCAACGCATAATCATACGGCAAAACAGTCTAATATTCGGCAATTGACTTCTAACTTCAAACTATCATCACCCCACTGTATGTCATATTCGATTGCTTCCACATCACTCACCTCACATTTTTCACTCTACCTTTGTGGCTGTCTCTTTTACATCTTTGAAACACTCTTCTGTCCCCCCCTCGGGCTTTTTTTCACTTTGATGTTCCTTCCCTTCTGTGACGGGCTTTTTTTCACTTTGATGTTCCTTCCCTTCTGTGAAGCCTGAAGTCAACCTGTCATTTGGTATAAAAAATGTTTAGGAAACAAGTATGGGAGTGCGTTAAAACAACTAGTTGAAACTGTCACTTCTCTTGCACTCAGGGTAAAAATGTATTGACTTTCGATTTACGCACTAATAAACGGGATGTCATATTAAAATTACGTAACCCTAACCAAGAAAGATTTAAATAAGAATATATTTTCAACTATACATAAAATCGTCATAGGTTTTAAAATCCCATAAGTGCGGAGACATTGCACTGCATGATTGTGGAACTGAGCCTGCCATAAAGGCAATTATGTGATATAATTGAGTTTGGGTGGTTTGGCATATTTTCGCAGCCTAATATGGACTTTTTGTCTGTTATTTTTTTAGGAAACTGGATTATCCTCCTGTCTCTTTTCTCACAGTTAATTTTGGTATTATTTATAGCCAATAAATTTAATCAATCTTTATTGCTAAGAATGCCAAACAAATTGCGCGTGACTAACACGTATGACAGACATTTCATACAATTTTGCTTTCGACAATTCTTGAGTGCCTGCAAGGCTACCAAGCCATCACTGAAGTTCACGGTCAAATTCTTGTTAGAAATTATGTTGTGAGGTTCTAACGCATCCACTGTGCTCGCCAGATCTCTCCCCAAACGTCTATCAACTTTTCAGGTCATGGAACTGTAGCGGATTGCTACACTAGTAAAGCCTGACTGACTCAGAAATCTCTATGGCAGATTCTCCTACATCTAGCTAGACTCCCAGAACCAGCTAAACTATAGCCCAGCTATAAAGGAAACAGACGTGTAGCACGGAGCACGTTTATTCAAGACGCATATTGCGGATCAAGTGTACACGCAGGGAGCTACTCATGATCAGGATGGGGGATTAGGTTAAACAGAGGTTGATGATTGGTCACTGTTTGTACGGTCACTGCACACAGAGTTGTACGGCGCACCTCCCAATCCTGGCGAGCAGACATGCAGGCATACGATGACGCACACAGCGAAACGTGTCCCACAGAACTTACTCTAAACGGAAAAAACGGTATCTAAATATGTCTGAAGTCGAAAATCACAGAAGCGAGTATTTTACTTCTAAAGAAAGAAGTTGTTTTGTAAAAATTGAATCAAGAAACTACAAGAGTAGAGAGAAAGGTTGTAAATACTAGTCGAAATTATACTGAATAATCCCATTTAGAGCATTTAAAAGTTAACAACACTTTAATATTATTTTTAAAATGTGAGATGCCTTTTTGAGTTAATAAAATATCTTTGAGTAACTAGATTTGTTTTTCTTTCCTCGGAATCTAAGTCAAATGTAGTCCGTTTACCATGACTGCAGAAGCTAAACCTAGTCTCATTAAAACAAAATCTGTTAATTAAATTATACTAATATTAACCAGTAGCAAGTCTGTTTTAATTAATCCGATGACCTGATGGATGACGTTGAGGGGAATAACGTATTTATATCAAATGGCAGGCGTCTTGATGTTTATTATTAGCCCTTTAGTTGAAAAAAAAGTCGTGAGGGGAGAACAGAAGAGTGTTTCAAAGATGTTAGAGACAAACACAAAGGTAGAACAAAGGTGAGGTGAGTACTCTGGAAATAGTCGAATATGGCATGGAGTGAGGTGATGGTAGTTTGAAGTGAGAAGTCAACTGCCAGTTAAGAGACTTTTTTGCCGTATGAATATAGGTTGCCCAGGGTACACCACGTGGAGGTTGGTCTATCGCACACCCCAGGTTAATGATGTAGAATTACGAGGTAATTGTATTTTAACATCAAGCCGACAAACAATACTTGTTTTAAATAGAAGCACAGTGTTTTGTAAGTACAATCTGTTAGCATCAAAAATTAAAATACTTGTGTTCATGTGCATATATCACATTCACCACATCCGTAAGGTGATCCGTAGTTAGCAGATATTTTTTATTAGATTCTCATTCATATAAGGTGGAATAAAATGTCTCCTATCTTTGGAGACCCATTTTTATTTATTAATTTAATAATTTACTCCATCTGTCGCTGGGAACGATGATATTTTAATTTATGATTATTCTTTTAAATTAGAAATATAATCAAAAGTGGTCCGTTGACTGTGCAAATGAAAATTTTTAGCTGGGGTAGTAGCAAAAGATTTCAGCGCAAAATACTATAGAAAACAGATTCTAAAAAAACCTGCTTCAGGAAAGGAAGAACGGACGACTTAAAGGTCCAAGTAACTAATTAAAACTATCCGGTCGGTATAAAGTGGGAGCTCTTGTTGAAACTTGTATCGTCAGATGGAAACTGTCAAGTTGATAGGAGTGGCTGCGTTCATGAACATTCAGCTGATTTGGCCACTTGATTACTTCATTTCGGAGGGGTGTGCGATAGACTTACCTCCACGTGGTGTACCCTGGTGGGTGTGCGATAGACTTACCTCCACGTGGTGCACCCTGGGAAACGTATACTCATACGGTAAAAAGTCTATTAACCGGAAGTTTGTGTGCGATAGACTTACCTCCACGTGGTGCACCCTGGGCAGCGTATTTTCTTACGGCAAAAAAGTCTATCACTCGGCTTTCGCTATATTCATACGGCAAAAAAGTCTCTTAACTGGCAGTTGACTTCTCACTTCAAACTACCATGACCCTACTGTATGTCGTTTTCGACCACTTCCACAGTACTCACTCTGTATCTTTTACATCTTTGAAACACTCTTCTGTCCCCCCCCCCTCTTGACTTTTTGATTTAATGTTCCTCTCCCTCTGTGAAGCCTGAAGTCAACTAAAGGGCTAATGACAACTATCATAAAGCCTGCCATTTGATATAAATGAATAAATTTTTCATTTCGGATGAGGATGATGACAACTTTCGGTTGAAATACTTCTCGCCATACCAGAAACTAAAACAGATGTGGACACACATACATCTAAGAACCTATAGCACTCTATTAAAGAGTGCGTGTTGTTTCACGACTCGTAGCTGCCCTAATTGCCAAATGACGATTTTGTATTGGGGCCACATATAATGAATCGCGAACGAACTATCAGGCATAGAGTCTATGAAATGCGTAAAGATTAAAAGACGAACAAAAGGGTTACTTGGAAAGACAGATGTAGGAAGCGCCCATCTTATCGGGATGACAACGATCCTCCACTATAACAGAGAGGCATTATGTTGAGTAAGTGTACTGATCAAGCCAATAACCATGTCCTTATTCTCCAACTTGTACGAATCAACAGCCTTTGCAAAATGTGAATAAGGTCGGACAAACGACTTGATTCGGATATCAAATCAATGAATAAACGTTAGAGGGTGAGAGTGGAGTGTTAGTCAAAATTTTTGGGCAAGCAGATATTCGCCCCAAGTAGTCAAGGTTATTAAGCGGTACGATTGAAGACACCTTGCTTGTTTATTTATTTATTTCAAATGGCGGTCTTTATGATACTTATCATAAGCCCGTTAGCTGACTTCAGGCTTCATAGAGGGTAGGAACAGAAGAGTTTTTCAAAGATGTGAAAGGGACAGACCCAAAGGTAGAGAAAAGGTAAGATGAGTATCGTGAAAGTGGTCGAATATGACATACAGTGGGTTGATGGTAGATTAAAGTGAGAAGTCAACTGCTCGTTTAAAGACTTTTTTGTCATATGAGTATACGTTACCCAGGGTGCTCTACGTGGAGTTAAGTCTATTGCACACCAACCGCGATAGAATATAACAATTCATTTAAGTTAAGCATCGAAGCCTTAATAAAAGATCTTACATACATAATGTTTAACGATAAAGAAGAGGATGAAAGTAATCGAAAAATATGAAATATGAATAATGCAGTACCTTCCAATCCGACCTTCATTTCTAAATCTATATGTATCCTCTATCACGAATAATATTAATTGTTAGCATATCCATTACAATTAGACAACATTTTAAAGAGTTTATCATAAACTCCCACGGCTTAAAATGTGTTTTTCCCCATATGAGCACGGTGTTCTCACTTAATTACTATCAAGCTTTAACTTTGAGTCCAAACAAATCAAATACAGTTGTAACAATTCTGACAGGAGCAAGTGCTCATTTAATACCCTTTTAAATTGCAAATAACGAAGAGGCAATGAAATTTAAGTTTGCAAAATGAAGGTAAGTAGTTTATACATGTCCGGTGTCCAATCTCGTAGTCATGATCTGTCTTATTTTTCCAATTCAATCAAAATCCCCCCCCCCTCCCCTTAACATGTTGTCTGACTTCTAACGCATATGCGGGGTGTGCGATAGACTTACCTCCACGTGGTGCACCCTGGGCAACGTATATTCATACGGCAAAAAAGTCTATTAACTGACAGTGGACTTCTCACTTCAAACTACCATCACCTCACTCCATGCCATATTCGACTATTTCCAGAGTACTCACCTCACCTTTGTTCTACCTTTGTGTTTGTCTCTAACATCTTTGAAACACTCTTCTGTTCTCCCCTCACGACTTTTTTCAATTTGATGTTCCTTCCCCTCTGTGAGGTCTGAAGTCAACTAAAGGGCTAATAATAACCATCAAGACGCCTGCCATTTTATATAATTAAATAAATAAACTTCCAACGCATATTCAGGCATTTTATTAAACAGAATCGTGAAATTATTTTAAACCTAGTTTATCATTAGTCTAATAACTTGAATTGAAGTTTCATCCGTTATAACATCTGTTAACCGTCTTATTTAATTAAATAATCGATCACCTCCTAAATCACCATAAATGTGCACGACTTTGTTTAAACTGAAATCTGAAAAGGTTGTAGAAAACGAAACCAGAAAAGCAACACAAAAAGCATTAGGCATCCAAAAATTGGCCCTTTTGGTTCTTGATGGTCGTCATATCGGTGGAACAGTGATACCTTGGATAAAGCGATGTAAAGTTTACTCATTCAAGGGTGGAAATCAACAAATGGACAATTTTTGTTTTTTCATGGTAATAAATAAAAGCCCCCCCCCCTCCCTCCCTCCTCTTTGAATCTTGATTTAATCTTGTAATAGCTTAAAGTAAGCTTTCTTTCAAATTCTCATTAGAATTTGATTATCTAAAAGGATCTTTTGGGCGGGGTAACTAGGGAAAAATCCTACAGTTTGGTTGCAAGATTCACCGGATGATTCAGCTGAACAAGTTCTCCGCGTATTGGTGAGTTCATAAGAGCTCAATTCTAAGATATGCCTTCCAAAAAGGGCTTAAAAACCCTAAGTCTACTTTATTTTAAGAAGTAGTAATATCAATTGACTTCGGCCAAGAGAGAGTTAACCTCAAGACAAACTCGTGTTCTCCTTTCTCCCTTGTTTATCAACAGCCAAGGCGTATGCCCCTCGTCCCCACTAGGTGCGCATTTAAGGGTATTGATTGCTTGACCTGGCTTATCGGATGTGTCCTTTCATAACATTTATTTAAGTTTGGAATAAATTCTGTTTCGAAATGTGAAGTCGTTGACACCTAGGATGTGTCTACCCTTAAAATATTCATACGATCAAAGTGGTAAATCAATAGCGCGGTATTTATCTAATCAGAACTGGACTAGGAATTGCCTATTTAAAAATCCCTCGTGTTAAAAGTCGATACCTCGATAATGAAAAATCAAAAGCAATTTCTAAAGGTGAATGAATGTTAAATCGTTAAGTAATTACGTATTTGCACAAAGAGCAGTAGAAGAGGACTGTACACTCAAATGAAGCAATTGTAGAGCTCGATGATGATTGGATGGGAAAGACGCGTATGACAGTATTCAATGGAACTTAGGAAAACTATATGACTTGGATGATTCATCCTAACTGTGATTCATCCAGTATTTCACAAGCAAATTGCCTCCACTGTGTCACAAATACGGTAATAACAAAAAGGCAGATGTGGCATTTTCAACTGGGGGTATCCCTGAATCTATGCGAACGTGAAGTTGGCGCATTCAGTGCAATACTCAAGAAACTACATCAAATTAGTCCTAAAGCTTAACAGGGCACAACTATCTTCACAAATCAGAAAAGCAGGAAGTAATTGGACCACATTGGGAAATAGGAGGATAAATGTTGGCAAAGGCTGCAAGTACAAAGAGGCCAAGTTACGTCAAGCTAAATGAAAGTGTCAGTCATTTTTGGCCTTTTTGCGTAGTTCATGTGTGTTCGATCGAATACTTCAAAGTAATTTCAAGCAACAACATTTAATCGGGGTCTTATTTGTTATTCAGGTTGCGTTTTGGTGTTTGTGTTTGGTGCATTGAGAGCCCTACAATACATGTAGTGTTAAACAACCTTACAACTGATTATATGTATTCGTATAAGCTGTTAAACATATTTAGGTTAGAGCACAATAAATTAGATGTTTGCATTACTGATATGAATCTGAGATTCGACAAAGTGATGCATAAACACGTTTAGAATGTCAAGAGACGTTAGGGCGTCTAGGGGGGAGAGTATTAAAAGCATTTGAGTTAAGTGGTCTCAATACGTTAAACCGTCAGTGAAATAACCTTTTAACTCGTCTACCAATATGAATTAATTCGGCTGAAATATGCCCTAATTTAAAACTTTATTGTAAATGCATAAGTAAATAGAAGAACTTTATTTTTTTAATTAATTATCGCAACAAAACGGCCACAATTCATCCTTTTAGAACGGGATGGTGCTATACTGTGGTCTTTCAAAATATCCTGAGAATGATTCTTTCCTTTGAGGCAAAATATGCCTGTCGATAAGAACTTGTTGATTATAATTGATTTCACCTATCAACAACATCTCTTGAATTGGGCCTTTCTTCAGGGAAAATCCCCACCTTACCACCCCTCCTGTTATTCACAATTAACAACTGCTGTTGGCACATCACCGGATGGGGAATGATATGCATCCTTCTGATTTTGGCAAGGGGATGTTGACCTTTTGACCTTTCTCGTTATTTCGCCTCGTTCACGTGACCTGGTTTGATATTCTCCCTGAAAATATTATAACTTGTAACTTAAACTGACCCCAATCTGATATTGCTATAAAATTCATGATTATCACTTTAACTTTGATTTGTTACTTCACCTCCTTCTAATCTGACACATTAGTTCTTGTCTTCCAAAATTTTCCCAATGCCTAACATGGCCTGACAAGTAATCGCATTCGCACAGCCAGCCGTTAGAACACACCTGTCTAAGAGACAGTGTTCCCTCACCTTCCCCACTATTACCACCCTTTCCCGAAAATACTTCGAAATCTATTGTTCCAACGCCTATTCCACCTCGACCCCAACACCGTTACACTCATTGTGGCCGAAGAGTTACCATCCCCTCCCGACTGGTTAATTTTGTACATTAACCATTCTTTTTATTTTAGCTATCTACAAACAAACTTGAAGGGAGTGGGGGGGACATTGTGGGACACGTCATCGCCTAACAAGCAATCGCATGCGCACAGCCAATGGTCAATGAAAAGGGTGTTTGAGCAGGTCAAATGAATTGTTTCTCGGAAGCTTCGTTACTATACCTCGGCAGTGAGTTCAGATGCTGCCTGGTAAAGCGACCTTGGCGTGTATAAACCAGGTTGTCCGCTTTGTAATGCTCTTTTATTTGAGCATGTTTCAAACTGTATGAACCAGATTTCGGGACATTCGGGGTCGATAGTAGGATAACCCGAAGTGAAGCCACATGTGTTTGCATCTAAATCTGCTTCTTTGGACATGCTGTGGGACGGTAGTGGACGGAAGAAGAGTCCCATTATTTTCAATCTCATTCTCAGCCGAGCCTATCATCTGGTTCTAATGACTCCAGAATTATAAAGAAGACGACCGTTATCACACCATTCGGTTTGCTTCGGGTTCTCTTAGTTTTAATCATGGCCAGAAAGTCAGCACTGGAATTCACTTGTTCGGCTCTTGTCGATGTAGAGATTACGGACCTTTCCCTTTCTGACACCAAAGACAAATATGTTAGCCTTTTCTTCTACCCTATGGATTTCACTTTCGTATGCCCAACTGAAATCATTACTTTCAACGACTGTACTAAAGAATTCGCTGAAAAGGACTGTCAACTTTTGGCTTGTTCAACTGATTCATGGTTGGAACAATGTGAGCCGAAGTGATGGTGGTATCCGAGGAATACACACTTATTCCACGACACGCTTCTTGAATAAACGTGTTCTATTTAATGTGCCTCATACCTCCATCGCTTCGCTGTAGCTCATCTAGTTCAGAGGAGGGGGTCCAACCAAAAGGAGGGGTTCCTGCCACAGAGATTTCTGAGTTAGTCAAGGCTTTACTAGTGTCACAATTCGCTATATGGTATGAGAAATGTCACTAGTTGTTCAAATAAAATGATATTTCTGTTCCTGGGGTGTGTGATAGACTTACCTCCACGTGGTGCACACTGGGCAACGTATACTCATACGGCAAAAAAGTCTATTACCTGGCAGTTGACTTCAAACTACCATAACCCCACTATATGTCATATTCGACTACTTTCACAGTACTCATCTCACCTTTTTTCAACCTTATCTACCTTCGTCTTTGATACACTCTTCTGTTCCCCCCCCCCTCTTGAATTTTTTACACTTTGATGTTCCTTCCCCTCTGTGAAGACTGAAGTCAACTAAAGGGCTAATGATAACAGTCAAAACGCCTGCCATTTGATATAATAATAATAATAATATTTCTGTTCCTTTGATTCACATAAACTCTGACTTCGCATTCATTTAATCCAGTAAATTGTTCTAATAAAATTCCAAGCCACCAATGGAAATCTGTTATTAACCTAAACAGTCTACTTGAAACGATTTTTGAAGGCCAATTGTATCAATCCTTCGGGAAATTTATTTATTTATTTCAAATAGCATGCGTTTTGATAGTTATCATTAGCCATTTAGATGACTTTGGGTTTCACAGAGAGGAGGGGGAACACCAAAGTGACAAAAAGTCGGGTAAGGGGACAGAATAATGATTCACAGATGTGAAAGAGTCAGTCAGACACAAAGGTAGAGAAAAGATAAAATGAGTACTGTGAAAGTGGTCGAATATGACATACAGTGGGCGAGTACTGTGAAAGTGGTCGAATATGACATACAGTGGGGTAATGGCAGTTTGAAGTTAAAAGTCAACTGCCATTTAGTAGGTTTTTTTGCCGTATAGCATACGTTGCCCAGGGTGCACCACGTGGAGATAAGTCTATCCCACACCCCTCATTCGGGAAATCAATTTTGCCCAATCGAGGGGTATGAAAGATATCTTGAATTTTTTGTTATTTTGACAAATGGCGCATCATCTGTCAGTTGTCATGGTAATTTTCGGCATAGAGATAGGGATGGTGCTTAGAAGACGGCAGTTAAATCACCAGACTGCGAAAGTACTGTAACGTTGGATATGTGAATTTGTTAAATTAATGCAACAGTTATCTGAAGGAATAATGAAATGGAAAGTTCTTAACGCTAAAGCAACCCCCGATTATCGGCACTTGTACTCTGAGAAGGCACAGCTATTCATGCTGAGAATCTGATAACTCTACTGCGATTTCAATCTTCACCTAGTCACAATTGAATCAAATGGAGTATTTTAAAGAAATGAGTTTTAAGTCATTGACATTTATTTAATAAAAATCATATTTGAAAAATTACATAATTATGAGCGTATAAACCTCCCCGAACGTTCCTGCTTTGAACATTATCATTATACCATCTATTTAACAGGAACTTGTCATTATAAATAAGTACTTCAATTTATTGTGATATGGTTCAACCTTCAGCTTAAGGAAATCTTCACTGCACTTGGGACGAAAAAAGAAGGCAGATGCAAACACAAATGTTCTCTTATTTATTCACCAAGCCTTCCCCGAAGGAACCTTCTTGGATATACAATTAGTATATACGGTAGATCGATAAATGGGTGGAACGGTAGATTAATAAAATCCCAAATCAACTCGATAGCCAATAGGCAATACGCCTCAGACCATAGTCATATGACATTGTAGATATCCGTATCACCAACAAATCATCGTTATACGTACCGCTGTACAGTCGAATGTCCATTTTGAATGGTTCCTATTCCCTTTAATTTCATATAACTGGACATTAACATGATGATTGGTAAGGCAAGTCCTGATTAAACATTCGCTTACATTTGAATATTTTTGAATCATCGCAAACGCATTACTTCCTATGACAATAGTAATACTAATTTTGATTAGTGAAGCATAAATCTCTGTAATTCCCGTAACATTTCTTCAGTCATGCTAGTTATGGTCGTGGATTAGTCAGAAATTGGTAGAATGAAATCTTCTCGAGCGAGAAAACTGTCCCTTCCACAGCCAGTCGATGGAACCTTCTTCCGTTAATTATTTATATATATGTTGACAACTTCGAGGATAAGCTTTTGGTGTGACTAGACCCGGTTGTAACCTTGACGAATAATTGGTGAAAATTTAGCGATTGAAGATTGATAACTCAAAAATTGCCATTATTAAGGAATTGCTTTATATTTTTTTGATGAAATTTAACAATCACAAGCACTCTAAACCCAGTTCGATAGATTCGTTTTAATTGGTCAATTCCCACTGCTACCGCACTAATTGTATGATTTGACTCAAAATATTCAAGACTTATTGGACTCTATATTTGTTCTAGAAATTTCTTTTCGATAAGCTCTCATATCGTACTATTTTACAGTTCCATTGGCTGAGGCAATTTAGCATGCCCTAAATTGTCAATACTTTTGTGTGTAATGGAGAAGCACAAATGATTTATAATTTCTTGCCTTGGAGAAATTCTTAATCCCCCCCCCTTGATTAATAAATCAACCAGCACCAGATTATTCTTTGTACCCTTCCTTCCAGCAACTAGAAGCAAGTCGCCTGGCTTCAAGTCTACAACGACTGTGTGTAGACTAAAAGGGGGCAACTTGCATAAATGAACTTTATAAATGCCACATCGGCACTGCTATTAACTTATATTAAGCGGTACACTCTTCAACTCCAATAGAGTCAAATACTTCAAAAGCAAATAGACTCCTAGTGGTCTGCTCTGAATTTATGAAACAAACCTATTTCACACTGTCTGTGGTTAAATGTTCACTGGACGAAATTTTGCCTAAAGGTAATCAAAATATTGTACGTATCTTCGCATAACACTAATTCAATCCACGCACACAAACGAATCCCCAATCCCTCAAATTCTCAATCTTATATATTCGAAGTTGTTAAATAATTTCAACTCAATTTTCTAGACTAAACTACCAATGAATCCCCCTACTAACAACGTTCAAAATAACTCCAAATGGAATGACAAAAAAAGGAAAAATCACATAGAATACAAACCTTTACATAATCAAAACAAATTTTACGCACACGGGAAAAGTGTCCGTCAAAACGACTTCATGTCAACTATAGAAAAGGAATAGTTTTGGGATAAGCGTAAGGAATAATTAAATGAATTCACATACAAAGAGAGTGCTACGAGAAAAGTAATCTAAACATTCGAAGATTTGTATTCGTTCGTATTTTGTGGAGACGAAGGAGTGTTTTGCGACGAAGGCTGTGGAGGCACATTTTGTGGAGTATGAGGTGTCGATTGATGGATTGGAGGAGGATTTTGAGGCATAGGAATCTTTCCACTAGCAGCAGGCATGTAGTCCGGTAAATCTGGGTAGGGTGAGGTTATATTGACCCTCTGCAATCCATCATTTTCGGGATATGGTGGCACCTCCCTTGGTGGTGCAGTAGGCAAAGGCCTATGTTTCGCAGCGGCATAACCACCTGGTTGGAGCCTAGTGCTCATGAAATCATTCTCATTCCCCGTAACAATTGGGTAGGAAGCATAGTCTACACCCTGGTTATCATTATATTCACTGGGACGGCCTGCGGAGTGCACACGACCTCTGAAATCCTTTCCATAGAATTGTTTTCTGTAGTTACCAAAAAGACAGCAGACAATCTCTACAGTGATCAGATCGCCGGCATTCATCGACAACATTCTCAACAAGAAATGACCATCCTGACGAAGGAATTCATTGATGAATCGATCGATTAGTTCTTTGAGCTCCTGATTATCTCTATCATAAACATCGGCCATGCGAAGAAAACGTTTAATAAAGTGTCTCTTGCGGAAAGTAGAGATTCTGTAGATCCAAAGAGGAATACTCAACAGTTGAACAATCATGACAGCGCCCAAGAAGAAGTAGAGGAAAACGTAGATCTTTTCATTCAGCATATTAATGGGAAGAACGCACTGGGCAAACAAGTTGTTTCCAGCAGCAACGTGTTGAAGAGTGTGTCTGCAAACACCAATGCGTGGGAAGACCAAAGTTTCAGTCCAAGGTTTGCCTCTTCGAATATCATCCAAAATTCGGAAGCCAAAAAAGAAGTAGCCTTCTTTCTTGTCAAAGCGAAGGAAAGCGTACATTAGATAGAGTTGACCAAGTCCAATCAGAACATAGAGAATTTTCACAATGAGATAATAGTAGATGAGGTTATTTCCATGTCTCTTGCCAGGCAGTGATTGCACAAATCTAATAATTGGCCCATCTTTGCGCTCGTGATACTCACGGCGGTTGAATAGTAGCAATTCCAAGCTCTTCGCCATATGTCGAACTGCCTTTTCACGCTTTTCACCCTCATCTTTAACCGCACTGTTTGCTGTTCTGATTAGATTTTGCAAATCAGTTCCTGTTCTGTTGAATGTAAATACACTCCAGATTATTCTGGGCAGATAATAGATAATTGCTTGTAGACCGAGGACAAGTGGTACCCATTGGTAGTAATCTTAATGAAAGGGAAAAATAAATTTTATATTAGTTAACATACATATATATACATAAATATATATAAGTGAGAGATTCAGTACTATATACCAATATAACTTGGCCAATAAAATGAAGTCTTGCAAAATATATAAGTATAGATTGTAGAAATGTGGGATCAGTAGCCATTTTCGGCCATGAGGTCACCACATCGAAGGTACCAATTAAAATGCTGGCTCAATATGCACACACACACACACACCCTAAGGACAATATGAGTCATCGGTTGGGGGTTTAAACCAGCAATGTAGATGCATTAGTGGCTTGGGAATTCTGTGATTACTAGTTCACTGAATAAAGTTGTCAGACACAAAAAGTAGAGCATCTACAAACAACAATCAACCCTATAATCTGCCTAATTAGTGGAAGCACCAAAATGCTTGCACAATCACAGCCCAAAATAAAATGAGCAAAACTTACTCATAATCTTGGGGCTAGTAGAGCTCCATTCTTCGATTTCATGAGGAACGACACCAGAAGTGAGATTTATGGGAAAGGTACCCTCCACCCAGCACAGATTTGTGACATACGACTCAGCATTCCCTCCACTGACAGTTGTAGGCAGATAGCAGACAAGAGGGGCCATGAAATACTGCCTAACCGTCACAAGGAGCAT
This sequence comes from Rodentolepis nana, assembly GCA_900617975.1. Taxonomy (NCBI): domain Eukaryota; kingdom Metazoa; phylum Platyhelminthes; class Cestoda; order Cyclophyllidea; family Hymenolepididae; genus Rodentolepis; species Rodentolepis nana. The sequence continues at coordinate 34,426 of UZAE01000036.1, read as the reverse complement.
GCAGAGAAGGAGAACGATAACATTCCATTGAAAATTCGCGCGATCTGCTAAGTCTTCAAGACCGACATAGGTTGTCGCTGAAAACGAATTAATGTAACCCAAGAACTCTGTCGCAACCATCTTGGAGTTTTAACCTAAGGGAGGAGAAGGAAATAATTAGTACTTTGAACAAGTAAAACCACAAACTCAAGTGAAAATGCCAACCCACGTGATACGTCCATGACGTTGATGAATATTAAAACAAATGAAACAAATAAGGAGAAAATAGGGCTAGATGAATATAATAGTTTACCTAGAAAAGCTGATGCTAAACGAAGCGATATATGCCTAAAGTAATAAAGGTGCAAATAAATCTAAATTGTGATATTGAATATAAGTAGGTCTCAAATAAGCTCTATCCAGAATTTTAAGAGAAAAACTTCATTAGGGAAAAACGGATTTAAAAGGACTGCGGGAATGCACTCACAGGAATACCGACCCAAACACCAGAGCAGCTTCCGATAAAATGAAGCAGGCAAATCATGATGGTGACCTAAAAGGTTGTTACTTCAATGCTATTGGTTGATTCCATTCGATTTTGATTGGTTAGCTAACTATGGCACATACGCACCGCCATCCATGGGGTTAGTCACTCGCTGGCCAAATTGACCTCGTTTATGACATGTGATGTACAAGCTTTTCAGCCTCCTTTTTCGATGGCCTATGAATGGAATGTGACCGCATTAAAGTGAATAAGAAAATACAAACCGAAATTAATTACATCTTGAATAAAATGCGCCAGATTTGTTGCCCTAAGATAAATGCTTAGACTGAAAGTAGTAACCAACTAAGTAGGCAGAATTAGACTCTACTCATAACGTCTTCAGAGGCGGTTTTAATTGACCATTTTCACTACTAATTTTGCACAAACCAGGAAAAAAAATTCCACTTAATTTATGCTCATTGCAGGATTTTTATTCAATGTCGTTTGAAATAATGCACACTATCCACGACCTGGCATTGGTTAAATAAAATGATTTCCACTCAAAAAACGTTGTGAGTTAAGACTACATGAATTCATTGAATATTATTCAGCAAGAACTAATAGTAATTGGGTAGAATCAAGAACATAATTCCCTTAACAATGCCATTCAAAACTAGCCATTATAACCTTAAAGCGAATTTGTATGTTCTATTAAATTTTGTCACAAAAGATGTTTCAATATCAGCTTTATACAAGCACTGATAAGTGGTTTTAAGCAAAAACTCTTCAGGCAAACTTGAAATTTACTTGTTAACCTGTTGAAGTCAATTCGAGTTTCCCTGTCCTAGGCGTTGTAAACAATCCAACTTGTGAACCTGTATGCGATTAGTTCGATTTTGCGAGAAAAGGTAAATAGTTAAATCAATTTTTTTACATTGTTGCATGTCGTGTTCTCTTGTAATTTTTGGACCAAAGCCCAATGAGATACAAGTAGTTTATACAAAAGCTACTCTTCCCTACAGCCGCATAAAAGTAAGTTGAAAGCCCAAGCCCTTCAAGGAAGATTAAAGCAGATAAGGAGTTAGGGGTTCCGTTTTGTCATTTGACTTTCAGAATTGTAGCCGTGCTCTTTTCCCCTCTTAATTGACTTCCGGTGATTTTGAAAATATACGTTTAAGGTTTACGGGATTTTATTAACACCAACATACCCAGTTATTTAGGGAGTTTAAAAAACTAGGCCTTTTGGAAAATTGTATATATATATATATATATATATATATATGTATATATCCGTAAGTGTAAGGTTATGATCAAAAAATCAATTAAGTACCCTTTGCGTCCAAAAGTTGTCTCGGCACATTCTAATTTTTATTGACCTCGTAGTTGCCTATTCGTCAACTCCACTAGAAAATTCGATGACCTTGTTTAAATTCTTCGGCAACTGTTCTTTTACCAGATCCGAAACTTACCCGTGGCATTTATCTCACCAGTTTATATCAAAGCTAATCTACATTTTCTCGATTTTTTCTTGTTCAAAGGAGTATCTGACCTCATATACCCGCCTTTGGCCACAGAAGGAAAAAAACAATCCAGTTGGTTGGAACAAAAACGGAACCACTTGGATCGCACAACAGACTCGGCATATGGTGGACAAAATTCGGGGGTGATCGGTCTTTAAGAGTTCAACTTTAGGACACCATTAACTGAACTCTTCTCCTTAAGAGAATATTGAAAACTCGATACTTCTAGATTCAAATTCAGAAGCACTTACAGTGGCCCAATTTAATTATGCCCTTCTATTGAACAGCTGCTTTCCCGTTTCTCACATTATTGAACCTGCTTGATAATTTATGATAATAATTATGATATTTTTTCTAATTTCATGGCCGGTAATAATAATTATTATTATGATTTCGTCATAGATACTAGTCAGTATTAGCAACCAAAATGTACTAACGTTAATGATATAAATTATTACCATTATCTTTTGCCTAGAAGCAAACTGTGATTGTCTAATTTATCTCTTAATCATAGGCTAAGTACGAACTTATTACAATTGACCTTAAATTTGGCAGACTTAAAAGCTAGCTTTTATTACTCTCGAGTTGGTGATAAATCACACTGAGTGCGATTTTAATATTTCCAATTATTAGCAAGGTCAATTGACCTTAAATAAAAGTATTTGACCTTCGAGTAGTAAAGAGTACCGCAACAAGCAAAAGTTCGCACCAAAGGAGCAAGAACAACAACCCTCATTGGGCAGCGACTAAGAGACAAAAATAGGAACTTTAGAAGTGCTTTGAAGATAACTGCAGCGCTTGTAATGTCTAGATGGGGGGGGGGGGGGGGGTGGGAGTATGATTTTTTCCCACTTGTCTAAGTAGCAATAAATCGATTTAATTGGTATAGTCGCTAATTCCTTTGGGGCGGTAGAGCAGCAAAGCCAGGGAGATTACTGGTCCGATGGTGTATACCTAGTAATCGGAATTCTCAGCAGCCCTGATGAAGTCTAGCTAATAAATCGGGAAACTGAAACCGGGTTTTTTACCAGGGAGGAACTAATATAATCATTGGAAAAGGCTGGTTGTGCATCATTCCTCTTGTATATTGTCATGCGACCGCTTAAACACGCCATTATTTTCACCTTTTCCGGTCATATAAGAGCTAACATATTTATTTATTAACAGTCTAGAAGCATTGAATTGGCACGATTGAACTCTTGGTTCAATTAACTACATAGTACTTTTTGAAACCAGTGAGATTACAAATATTTTCTGAACTTTGGAGAAAGCTATGTCCTAATAAGTCTTACTGGACCCCTTAAATGTACAATAAAACAAAAAGAATTCAGGATATTTAGAGCAGCACGTTTCTTATAAGAGCCTATTAATTTTGACCTCAACGTCTCACATCGTCCATCCCATTTACCCTAGAGTCTATGTGCATGCCTTTCCCAGTCATCAGCAATAGCAATGCTACTAGGAGAACTCACAGTGTCTGTAGTGTAAAAAATAGGACTTTGATGCAAAATTTATCCCAAACCCCTTATGTAATTATATTATTATATGTAAGTAAAAATGCATGCAATGCCATGGACAATAACATTAATAATAGAGAGGAAATTGCTATTCCTTTAATTTTACTTGTGGGTCCAAAACACAGACATATAATAATCTTGTAATAACAGAAACTACTTGTCTGGTCACTAGGATCAACCGGAATAAAACTGTGGGGGGGGGGGAGGGGCAAAATGCTATCATGACAAAAAAAGTTGCCCTTGGGGCCGCTTATTCCTTGGTCATCACGCGCAAGGTGGTGGCATTCCCACTTGGGAGCAAATGAGGCCACAAGTGCAGCGACCTCTAAGCCAATCAGCAAACTATTAGTCACGGCATGGTCAGCGTAGCCGAAATAGAACTTAATGCCTGGGGTGTGCGATAGACTTACCTCCACGTGGTGCAGCCTGCGCAACGTATTCTCATACGGCAGTTGACTTCTTACTTTAAACTACCATCACCCCACTCTATCTCATATTCCACTACTTCCACAGTTATCACCTCACCTTTTTTCCATCTTTGTGTCTGTTTCTTCAACATCTATGAAACACTCTTCTCTTCCTCCCCCCCCCTCTCGACTTTTTTACACTTTGATTTTCCGTCCCCTCTGTGAAGCCCGAAGTCAACTAAGGGCTAATGATAACTATCAAAACGCATTCCATTTGATATAAATCAATGTTCTCAGAATACTAGGTCATGATATAGGAACTAGCCATTACGTAATAAGCATTTTTACGCTCCATGTTAGTCTTTCATTTTATTCCCAATGCAAATTTTAAGTTATTTGTGGCTTATTTGGATTAGAAATTGGTTTTTGTGGTGACCACCTTGAGTGAACACTGCATTTATGCCATCTAAATGGCAAACAGAAATGAAGACTGAAATAAGACACAACAGGTTATTTTTTAAATTATAGCAATTTTTCGACTTCAAACAAGTAAAAGTTGAATTCGGAAATATGTAACCATTAAACAATTGAAACGTCAAGGGAATTTAAATCATCATTCATGCAAATCAGCGCAATTATAACCCTTAAAATAGGACTAAAGGAGTTTACAACAAAATAGTGCAAATTTATTGAATTATTTTAAAAAAACATTGAGTGACAAATCATGTTGATCCAATGGAATTATAGGATGGAAGAATATATTTATTTCAAATGTCAGGCGTTTTGATAGTTATCATTAGCCATTTAGCTGACTTCGAGCTTCACAGAGAGGAGGGGGACAGAATAACGATTCACGGATGTAACAGACAGACAAAAAGGCAGAGAAAAGGTAAGATGAGTACTGCGAAAGGGGTCGAATATAACATAGTGGGGTGATGGTAGTTTAAAATCAGAAGTCAACTGCCAGTTAAAAGACTTTTTGTGCCATATGAGCATACGTTGCCTAGGGTGCACCACATGGAGGTAAGTCTATCGCACACCCCCGAATGGAAGAATATGGTCTTTAAAGTTCACTGTTCTTACGCACCTATTGCTTGCAAAGCTTCCATGGCATCCATTTACTCAGTTGGATTTTTAAGGCGTTAATTCGTGTGCTTAAGCTCAGTTTAATTTCGAGGTTCTTCAATATATGCGCGAATTGGCAAGATATTGATTCGTAGAGGCAACCAAGAATTTTGTAGCATGCATCAAAAAGGTCATTATTCAAGGGAAACCAGCATCAATACAAATGTAGAAAAGAGGGAGGGGAAGGGGAGGGGGTATCGCTATTTATTAATTTGAATCTCGAAATGAAAAGCCCTCTGAGTGATGCATCGTCCGCGGAGCATGACGCCGAGCAGGAAGCCCAGTTCTACCTCTAGCTAACGTTAATTGGGGGCCCACATAGGGATTTGCAATGTTTTCTTCTTTCTCAGACTCAGGATGGGACAATGAGGCCTCCGAGAGTGGCTATAATAGGCAAAAACAATATCACACTATTAAATACCAACGCGCACTGCTACTTAAATTATTTTAGTAGACACTTTACATACACGTACATATTCGGTGAAGAATGTTTGGGGTAGGTCTACCCTCCCCCTTACTAATGCGTTGACATTGCCAAGTTCTTCTTGTGATAAACCAGTTACTAGGTAAACAACACCTGCTGATGGATCAATGGCTCTCACGACAGCTGAAAAAGAAAAAGAAATCGCTCAAACTTCTAAACTGCAACAGGTATCTTAAAGTTTAACGAATTTGAGAGCTGACCTAAACCAATGAATTCACAACAAGGATCACAAGAAAGCACACTCAAGCCTCCAAAGCCAGAAGGACGAAAGACCTGAAAGTAGATAAAACAATTGTGAAGAAATTAAACATATAAACGAGAGAGAAAGTGAGAAATGTAGTAAAAAAATTATTGGACTCTGAAGCCTTTAAAACACTTTTGGCAGTATATATTACATATCGGCTCTTAGCTTAAGAAGATACACAACAATTCTAAATTGTATGACCAGACACCCAAGTTAACCCTTAACGCCTTTCAGGATTGTATACGATCCTCTTTCAAGTAAACTCATTGGTAGTAGACTAGTAGAAGGAAGGAAAACGGGGAATAATTTATAGAAGACGAAATAAGTCAGACGTGAAAGGGTTGAATAATCAATAAGCAAGCTCTGGGTATCGCAGACGTGAACGCACTCAGAAATCAAGGGGTTGAAAATGGAATTTAAACATCTTTGTAATTACCCAGGCCTGAAACAAAAGATAATGGCATAGAGGTCAGTGGAAGAGCGTCGAGGAACGTAATTTCCAAGATCCATCAAATGAGAATAGTAATCAGTGGAACCATCGTCCAAGTAGGGAGCTCTTTTCAAGCAATCCAACATCAGCCTCTGGATAAATGCAATGTGAACAAGATAAAAGAAGTTTCGGACTCGACATCAAATTGAAAGTGATATCGAGCGCTTTTTCCAAGGAGGCATCTACTGTCTAAGGTCCATTTGTGTTAAACGTTGAGTTGACACTTGACGATAACTGCTGTGAATAGTCCTGAAGAATGGCATTTTCAATCAAAACAAAGTGTCTATTCCTCAGACTTATTTTTGTAATGTAATCAGTTTGTGGAGTTAAATGAAAGGTTCACCACAAAGTCTATATCAAATGGCAGGCGTTTTGATAACTATCATTAGCTCTTTAGTTGACTTCAGGCTTCACAGAGAGGAAGGAACATCAAAGTGAAAAAAGTCGAGAGGGGGGGGGGAGGTAACAGAAGAGTGTTTCAAAGACGTAAAAGAAACAGACACAAAGGTACAAAAAATGTGATTTGAGTACTGTGGAAGTGGTAAAACATGGCATACAGTAGGGTTAAGGTAGATTGAAGTCAGAAGTTAACTACCGGTTAATAGACTCTTTTGCCTTATGAGTATACGTTGTACTAAGTGGAGGTAAGTCTATCGCACACCCCGGTTCACCACAAAGTAACATCTGCCAAAAGTGATGTCCAGAAAATGATTGTTAAAAGTAGGCCACATCAAATGTAACCGTGTACACGCGACATGCCTACCAGAAAGCTTTCAATACGTCCACGTGACTCTGCTAAGAATTCCACGAAAATTAATCAGACGCCTATCTTCCCACCTAAAAATTAAGTGGACATCATGCAGAACTTGTTAAAGCTGTTGCGCATATGCTAGAGAACGAAGTAATGGAGAGTGTAAACATTACAACCTACGGAGACTGTGCGAAACGCTAATGAGGAGTTTAAGATGACCACTCGCAATACGATTTCAGTAATGAAACCAAATGCGCTGGCAAAAGTTTCCCAAAGCATTCTGAGTTGAGTATCAAAACTTGCTGTGAAATATTGGAAGCTAAGTAGGCTGTTTTCTGTAATATTCTGTACTGACTACTTTTAAATATAAGTATAATGCTAACACGCAATTAAAGTAACACTGGCATACTATTAATCCAACCAATACTTTGTTTTAGTCAACTTCAACCGAAAAAAAGGAAAATTCTCCGAACCAAGAAATAAAATAAAAAAATCGGCAAGAGGAATGCAAGCATATGGTACTGAACCAGTGACAATACACCTATGTTTATTCATTTAAAAACGTTTAATTAAGGATTTATTAAAATTCCGTGAGTTGCTTATGATTGACTGTCTCATGTCTGACGCTTGCCAGAACTAGCAAGACCAGCACATTTTATGACACTGGCCCCTTTGATTCCGCCTTATAAACAGACGGGTTTATAAAAAAAACTCTTAGACCACATTTTCCACTAGGCTAATAACAAAACTGATAACGTACAATTCTCTCATCGACAGAACAGAGCGCGACGAGAGTACCATTGAGACAGCGTAAGGCGACTGGTAGAGTGTAAATAGGCAAAGTTGTCAAAGCGTCCAGCGATTGATGTAGAAGGTGTATCGCTATCGATCCCGGGATAGAAGGATCTGCAGTATTGACGAGAGGCACACGATAGGGTAAGCAGTCAAGTAAGTGGGCTGTTGGATGGCCCAAGGAGGTGTTACCACGACCACGAGGCCCTGAACCCGGTAAACTGGTTGGAGCATCTACGATACCGGTGAGGAGATGAGCAAGGAGGGTTAGATCACGGTGGACTTGTGCGGAAGTGAAACCACCTGGTCCACTGAAGCAAAGAGGGTAAAAGGTAAATAAAAAAACGGAGAAAAATGAACAAAGTTAGTTGCAATGTTGAATAGGTCAATAAATAATTCACGAATTTATTACAATTCACTCAACATTGAGAAATCAATTACCAAGATAACAAAACTATGCAAAGAATCAATGTTTTTTCCTTACGATATTAACAGTTTTATTTATTTTATCTATGTGAAAGCAATACTCGTTCCCCGAGAACCACTCGGAGAGAAAATCATCGAAATTTCGTAAGTGCTTCAGATTTCTAACAAAGACTGGGAATGCTGTCGAGGGCTGGATTGGTTATGTAACCAGTGGGGGAAATGGAACTGCGTGCGAATGAAGCGAAATTTTCATCTATAGAAGAGGCAAATTATACTACTTAAAGTAGGAATAGAAAACGATTGAGGAAATTATTAGTAGGAAATGCATTATATTAAAAATATGCATATGTTCGTTAACAAGTAAGGTATTGACTTTCAATCCATTTAGGGAAGCATAATAAAGTCAGGCTAAAATTAAACTAGATTCCGTCTGCTTCAATCAACCTAGGTGGTCGGCCAATCCTATTACTGGGTGAGGACAGATGGACAACAAACCATGATTGCTGTGCTACCCGCAAAATAAAGGACGATTTGCCGGTGAAATCTAGAGTAAAGGCGTCCACAAAATGGAAAGTTGCTAAACCACAGGAAAAAACATTCGGCTAAACGGAAATTATCCGCGCAGACCCTTGGAACCATCAACTTTTGTCATAATTAATCATTCCTAAAATTAACATAGTTGTTAAAATGGCTTAGTTGCAGGATCTTTGAAATATATATGATCTGGGAGTAAGGCCAATATTTCAAGTTTATTGAGTTCTACACACGTGGTGGGGCAAAACAAATGATTGTAAACATAACCCCTCTTTGTCCCACTTTAACCTCAGACCTGTTAGGCGCAACTAATGGTAAGATCATATTCGAAAGAGTCTGAGGTCATACTCACAAAGTCTGCTACAATTAGCATCATCAGTAACTATTCACAACAGGTTACAGACAATCAGGGCGTACCAAAAGTCAGTATGTTCAAATGCTAGAAGAGTTCAGCAGGAGACAAGGAACTTTTAACGAACGTGTAAATAGTAACTCACCTCCTGCTCATTGATGGAATGCCCACTATTCTATGATCAAATGTTTCATCGGATAAGTCCTGAAGAAAGAAAATTGGCTCATATTAGTTTTAATACAAGAATTTGTTCGTTAAAATGATTGGAAAATAAATTACTAGAAACTTACACTACGACTCCAACAGCTGGATTTGCATAAATATTCTGGAGTAAAATTAGGGAGATTAAAACGAGTATTTCCCCTTTGAGAAGGCACATAAAGTTGAACGACAACATTCGGTTTCGTCATCACAACTTGTTCCAAGAGCAACGTCAATCCAAGACCTTAAGGGGATGAGTATGGTCAATTCAGCTTTACCCTTTGTCCAGCCCATTGTATTAATAACAAGGGGTATTTGGCCTTGGACTTCTTGGAATGCTTCAAAGACATACCGCAAACAATTCACATAGAAACTGGGATTAACAGAGGGAGAAGTTCCACCAAAGAAGCATTGTCTATCAAAAATTATTAAATATTTATCTCAAAAAACTTATATCCTACCGTTTGGGTTTATATAGACCATTAAGGGGGTGCGTAAATGGGGGACCGAGGATAAAATTCTTGACAATAGTAAAACCTAGGACACCAGGAGGAGTAAATTCAGTCTGGCCGGGATCACAATCCAAAAAAGCCACAGCTTCATGCGTGTGCAAGAAATGATTGACTAAGCGCCGTAATAAAGAAGATTTTCCCGTATTTGTGGGACCACAAACGATAATTTTTGACCCCCGGGTTTCTTGAAAATCAGAAAGTGATTGAAAAAGATCCAATAACTCTGAAGATTCAGCATAGGCCCTGCCATCTGAATCAGATTGAAATGAATACGTCTCACCAGTGATCGAAACTTTATTAGAATATTGGGAATTTAAGGAAAACAACGACTGAAATTGCGGCATTTGTTGAATTGAATCAATCACGGGCGACTCCAAAGACCGAAGTACTAGAGCGACAGCAAATCTGGAAAAATCGATGGACTTAAAAGGAGGACATTCTGATAAGCGCTGCAAATGATCAGATGATATACTGAAGAGTTCTGATATCTGGGAAAATATGTTGCTTATGTTGAGGTCGGACAGTGGGCTACAAGAAGGAATTTTAAGATCACTCGGAGTGTGAGTGGAGGGAGAGTAAACGCTGAACGAAACACGCTCGTAACGACAAAGATCAGCACCACATAAACGAAGATTAGTAGCTCTAAGAACAGTCAGCTTTGATCTACCAAAAATAAGCCAGCTTGAATCAGGCGATAATAAGCAAATCCAAATAATTGGGCGATCATTAACTCTAATAAAAACGGAAGTATTGACAAACTGAAATACTCCGCTTGGATCATTGTAATCCAAAGGCATGATTGAAGATTTTCAAAGCGTTCGCCAATGTCCTTGATTATCATCCAAGCGAATAGACGGTCTTAGAAAGGACAACTACCTTTCTTTCCTAATATTGAGGACTGCTTTACGATTAACCAAAAGCTTAAGGATCAGATACATTATAATTTGTTCGTTAATAATAAATTTTTAATTTGCTTATTTTTATTGTAAAGGTCTATTTAGTAAAACAAATGTATGACAATGTTTATAAGTTTATATGATTAGAGTTATATTACCTTCATTATTACGGAAATTTATGAACGTTAATAGATTGCATTCAGAGAATGCTCAAGTATCATCGTGTCTAACATAGCCGCAGTTGATATTGACTCATATTTAGCCATTTTTTTTAAAGATTTATTATTATGAGTATGAATTAAGAAATCAACCAACTTTAGTATCATTCACATTATAAAAAGGATACGTTGAGCACGAACTAAGCATAACTTAAGCCTTAAACGGAACACGTATTCTCTTTTATTTCAGATACGGGATCACTTAAAACACTTAGCATTTCCAGAACACAAACTTCTTCTAATGTCTTATGAAATCCTTTTAGTCTATCGGCAAGCTCCAATGGATTAAATTAGCTGTAAATATATAATGTACATAAGGATCTTATATATTTACTTCAAATGGCATGCATTTTGATAGTTATCATTAGCCCTTTAGTTGACTTCGGGCTTCACAGAAAGGAGGAACATTAAAGTGAGAAAAATTCGACAGGGGGAAAGAAGAGAGATTCACAGATGTAACAGAGAGACAGACAGAAGCAAAGGCAGAGAAAAGGCTAGATGAGTACTGTGAAGGGGTCGAATATGACATACAGTGGGGTTATGGAAGTTTGAAGTCAGAGGTCAACTGCCAGTTAATAGATTTTTTGCTGTATGAGTATACGTTGCCCAGGGTGCACCGCGTGGAGGTAAGTCTATCGCCCACCCCTCTTAAGGATCATATAAAAATAGACAAGTTAATTTATTGAATTAATAGACAAACCTGTTGACATAAGTTAAGATGTTTGAGGAGAATATTGAGAGTCTGTTGCTACACACTCAACTCAACTTATTTTACGTTTAAAGTTGCTTTTCGATATTCATCAATACCTTTATAATTAATTAAGTCGCTATAGCTTACCCATGACATAGTTGTAAAAATTAGGCCAAGGGTATTTTAAATAATTAATACAAATTATTTGGACCCGGTTCGAATCCATTTATGCTTACAATAAAATATTAATGCAACTAATCTGACTTAGATAGAATCATAAATTTTCTTATACATTATTAAGTAAACTAAATTATTTCTAAAAGTGTAGTTAAAATACTTCCAAATATTTAGACAAATATATTAATGAAATGAAGATTTTTTTCTCAAACAAACATAAATGAAGCTATGCTTCGCACTTACAATTGTTCCTCAGATACTTTAAACTGGCGAGTATGATTATTTTTAAATTCAAGCTTTAGAACGGGTTTAAATTAAAATTATATCAAGAAATTATTGAGAAACTAGCACTTTTTCTATAGGTAGTGGTAGATACGTAAAGGCAAACGCAATCATAATAATGAACATTATTGCCAGTTAAAATTTGACTTATTTTAAAATAATTAGTTTTGATTGTAAAACAAATAATGTCCATTAATTAATTGGATTCATTCGTTTAAAATAAGTAATATATACGCATATAAACTTGAACCCATACCGCTTATTACAACTGATGTCAAGGCTGGATTACTAGTCTGGTCGCGATGGAGTTTCCAAATTTAGGGGAGCAATGTTCAGCAAGTTTTTGTAGGACCTTAGGTAAATTTTAGTAAAAAGAACGAATTTTTCATTTATTCTAATATCTGAAATGTTTATTTGTTACGTTGTTCACCTTCACTATATTTAATATAATATGTTGCAAAAATCTTATTTTAATTTATATTTTCGAAAATACTCTTTATCTTTTCTTACCAGCTACTAATTTTTCTCCGGTTTATTCTTGTCTATCTAATTGTTATGGTTCTAATGATCTGTTTAAGTAGCTTGTTTGTTATTTTTTCGATACGTAATGAGTATGCTACTTTGTCACCTTGCCAACCCTGTTTTTTACCTATCCTTAGATTTTCTTCCTGTGCGTTGCTCTGGATGTCAGAAAGTATTTTGCAAGGATCACTACAAATTTGAAAGCCATTCGTGCCCTGTTGGCAATCCTAATAACCGCCAAGTTCCTGTTTGTCCCCTTTGTGGCACTCCCGTTCCTATAGGTCCCAACGAATCTGCGGATGTTAAAGTTGGTCAGCATATTGATGAATCCTGTCAGTCTCAACCGTCTCGTGCTCTCAAGGGAAAAGTAATTTCATTTACTCGTGCTTTATTTATTTTCCGCACTTTTACAATCTTCGCGTACCTTATTTTACCGAGATTAGATCGACAAGTTCCTTTATTATAGCTTGGATTGTCCCGTAAATAAAATTTTCACCTTTTTTTTATTATTTACAATCAGTAGGCGTTCGCTATGCTCCCATTTTTTAAGGAATATAAATTTTTTAGCTTTTCTTGTGATAGGGACTTCAAGTTCTTCCTTAGTAACTAATCTCTTGGTATTAAATATTTCATGTGACCCTTGTTTTCCAAGCGTGTGCCACTTTATTCGAATCACGTTTATATTTTTTTAATAATAACTGAATTGTTCTAGGTTTAAAATATTTTTGCTGTCTACTATAACGCTAGTGCATGCACTTCGTTTCCAAATTTTGTATGTGTACATCTTGACGGCCTAGTTCCATCAACATTTTTCACCCTTTGAGCCTAGTTTTCTTCCATCGGCTATATTTTGAAATTTTAACTTTCAACCAGTTATGCAATTTTTAGGACCGGAAATTTGTCATTTTTCTTTTTATTCTTAGCAAGCATGAACTATGCAATATTTTTTCCATGGAATTTTCATTGACTAATTTTAATGATTGGATTCTTTTACATTCTCTTAAGCATATCTTAAGCCTTGGTGATATTAGCTTGCATGGAAATTGTTGCAAAGGCCACTATTCCCTCATCTTAATCCTCCTAGATTTTTTATTACTACGTCACGGAGTATGAGCCGTCAATTTCACGGTAGCTGAATACGTCTGCTGGTCCTTAACAAGAACGGGTCTATAGGTTAGGAGTTAATTACTGATCTAGACTGAGGTCAATTAATGAATCCAAGCGGAGTAAAATGAGTGTGGGTGTTTATTGATTTTGAGATTGATGCTATTAAAAAATCCTCCTCTCTTTCAGATATTCAACAACGCCTGTTCAGTTCCGGGTTGCAAGAAGAAGGAACTCGTTCCTATTAGATGCAGTCGTTGCCAACTGAATTACTGTCTCAATCACAGAAACGAAATGGATCACAACTGCCAGGGCAGAAGGATGTCCAAACGTATGAATTTTGCCGGAGCTGCTGCTGTGAGGCGAGCCGTTGCTATGGTATCTATTGGATTTATTCATTGTGTAAATTTGTGGACGCCGCAGAATTCTAGCATTTTGTGTTTTCTTTTAGCAGCAATCCAACTCCAAAACCGACAACAACAACAACAGCGCCACACTGAGCAAAGCTCAACAAGAACTGGAAGACAGGGATTTGGCCCTAGCCCTCGCTTTGTCCCTGGAAACTGAAGAAAATAGTCGAAGACAGCGTCAACAATTCCCCCCTTCCTCTGAGAGTAGTTGCAATGTCAGTTGAGCTCCGTTTGACTCAACTCTCGACTCGCACTGCAATGCCGATTTCTTTCACATATTCTCTATTCCCATTCCCATTTTCGTTTCTTTTTTTAAGCTTAATTATAAGTATATATTTCTCCTCTTGCTACCCACCTATTCTGTTATGATATTCCAATATTTCTTTTCCGATAAAGCATTTAATCAGAGATTTCTGTTAAATGTACCTACCTAGTGCTTTTGATTTTATGATAAATAAATTCTTATGCCGTTACGAAATTACTATTTTATATGCACGTAAAAAGAGGGGTATTTTTACAAGAGAGAAGAGGAAGGAGCTTTTCATTTCTGCGGATCATCATGCTTAAGTCCACCGTAAAGTGGTATAGTGCGTTTTGAGCTGCCTGCAGCCATCACCGCCTCGAACTCACGATCAGGCTTAATGGGGTTTCGACCTGCTTGAAGGAGTTGTCGAACAAAGACATCCCTTGGAACTAAAATGAATTGTAAATGGGATTTAAATCGACGGATTAACTCATTAATAGGCAAAGAAATAGGCGTGTACTCACCAGTGGTATAAGTAATATTCCTAAATTGTTTTCTCGAAATAAGCCTAAAAAGTAGGAAATTTCTAGAAGTCACGAGTAAATGAGTGGGTGGCAGTTCCACCATTTGCACTTTAGTACATCAAAATTGTGCTACTGAAATAGTTGTAAGTAGCACTATTAGACAACCCAAAACGTCGAAACGTAAAATGCTATCTAAATACTCTTAAGTAGAAATTAAGTCTTATTTTCGACGCCACAACTAAAAAATTACAAGCACATTCTAATAACCCACTCTGGGATAGGAAGAACATTTGGTGCCACCTTAGACTTGCATGCAGCAATGCGCTTGACTTCAGTTAAATTTGAGAGTGAACTCCCAGGTGTCGGATTGCCATGCAAAAGTAAATCCTTTGCCTTCTGAAGTAACTTTGTTAGTCGATGACTGGCATACATCGTGGCCTCCAATTTCTTTTTAAAATTCTCCAGTAGCGCACCATGATCCACTGAAATGTCGGCATAGAGTTCTAGAAGGAAGCTTAGTTCCACAACCGTAGCCACGGTTGTGCTGCATAGCAGGCCATTAGAAGTCGAATCCACCGGTATGCTGGAAATGCAAATAAATATACTCAACTACTTAATTTTGTACAGTAGCATAAGCTTTAGAAATGCGAACGTACGGAAGAGAAGTAATGGTCCTGATTATATTATCAATAGCAGCTTCACAAGCAGTAATCTCAGCCATCTCAATAATATCCTTTGGTAAATGTTCAAACAGAGGAGCTGCAGTCTTATTTCCACAAAGGAGTGAAGATTCATTTCTCAAGGGCCAATATCGCGTGGCTCTTTCAACAACCTGATGTGCTATTTAGGGGAAATAAGAATTAACAAAACAAACCTCTAACTTTTGGAATTTCGGAATAAGTGGTACTAGCCGAGGCAGGTGCAAGACGCGAGGGAATTAGAAATTCATTGATGAACTGGGAAATGCGGAAATCTGCATCTTTGCCCACGTCCACTTTATTTTTCTCAGGGAAGAGAGGTAAGTTAGGAGGGGAAGATAGCGGTACAGAGGTTGCAAGAATATGGAGGTACATGAGATTGCCGTGACAGAGAAGAAGGAAAACCTCTGATAGGACATCTTTGGACTTCACCTTTTGTCCAAGCAGAACAGACTTGCCTATGTGGAATCATTACATTGCAGTTTATCAGGCGAGCATAGACATGTACTCCGAGGAAAACGAGTGCTTACCACTTAATATGAACTGAGATAAGCAAACAGAAGATCTATTAGCCACGGCTGCCATTGTTACCCTGAATGCCCCAATACTATAGCGGAGGTATTCTAAAATGGAATAGTGAAAACGGAGTAAAAGAGAAAATGCCGAAATAACACTCGATGCCTATTAAGGAGTTTAAAGAGAAAAAAAACCATCCAACGTTTTATAAGATTTTAAGTGTGAAGATGGTGTAGCAAAGACAGACATCAAAAGTTCGATGCTCATCTGCGTACATCTAATAGATAATAAGAGGGAAGTGGGAAAAGAAAAATGTGGTAGAATAAGACAGGCACTGGGGAAATCGCTTGCATTGAGACTTATCTTTAAACAAATTCTTTTAGGGAAAATCAATAAAGGAGTGATTAAGTTAGAGCAGGATCAGTACCAACCAAAAGATTGATATTCATTTCAACAATTTAAACCAACAAACATGTGAGTTGATTAGAAAAAAAACTACCACAAACTACTATTATCATTACTTTACGTAGACAAATTTATAAATAGACTTACCGAATTCTTTGGTGGAAGCTATATACGCAAAAGGGGTAAATTATCGTATGGTAGGGAACAAAGTGCCCCACTAAATTTCGCCAATAGTTAGTGTTAAGGGGAAAGTTTACTGTAATACACGATGGACAAAGTGAATTTGCCCTGAGCCAGTGGTACAGAAGTTGATGAGCAAAGTGGGAGATCGGTACTCACCAGTTTCGCAAGCGACAACGCCAATAAGAGCGAATTCAATTAGTCCAAACTAGGACAGTGAAATGCAAGTTTCCATATCAGAGAGGCTCAACATGGGTTTTTTAGAGGACAACTTGCTTCGTTGTGATGGAGTTTCTTTTACCACCCCTTAAATATCCATTGGGAAAAAAATGATGAGTGAAATTAAGTCCGACCAATAAGTCATTAGAAAGCAATATTTTTGAGCCATTACTTTTACTAAGGCACAATCACAGATAGTAATTCTAAAAGAAGAAGGAGTAATTTCGACTATTCAATTCGGGTTTTCAGTATTCCACTCACTAAGATTAGAAAAAAATAACTTTTAGTTATTTTTTTTTTGACTTAAAATAAATAAAGTCGTGATTGGGGCTGAGATTTTTGAGAGCGACCGACAGAAGCTCAGCTTGCGGTTTTGAAGGAAGTGTGCTGGATAGTAGGAAGAAAAATCTTAACTCAACTCGATTTAGTCCAAATATAGAATAAAATGAAAATTTAAAAGGACTAGTTAAAGAATCATTAATCGGTACTAGCTAGGCTGATTTTCTAGTAGGCAAGATAACAAGGCCGACCTAACAAAAGAGAGAGAAGTGATTTGAAGTTGTTCTCTCTATTTACGGGGTTCACCCTTTCGCATGTGCATCCAGTGAAAAGTTTCTGTAAGGCAAAGTGATATGAAATACTAAGGCAAGCAAGAGAAGGGCAGATTTTAATAGCATAACTTTGGCACAAATGTAAGCTTAGATTTCACATTCATGAATGCCTTTTTTAATTATTGGTTAAAAGCGATCTAAAATGATAGTAATGTACAGACTGAGCTCAGTTCTTCTAGTTTTAGGCATTCATCACTAAACTTAAGGTAACACACGGAGGCGCATAAAAAACTGAAGAGTGCGCTGAATCATATCATGAAAGTGACGATATAGAGTAAGCCAGATCAAAGGTTCAGAGTTCGATCTCCATCGATTCAAACTCAGTAAGTGGAATGACCAACCCCAGTGATAAAGTCCGGCCAATAATATGGAAGTCAGTTTTCAAGATGTCCAGGATATGTGCAAAAATCCGATTTCCTTAAAAGGTTCAGCTGTCGAGTCCTATTAAAGCAAAATTTCCCGACAAATAAGTAATTGATAGGTCAAAGTATGCACCAAATGGCAAAGGTTCATGACAATTAAAAGTGAGGCACTAATTTTGAGAACTCCAGAGAGAATACAAGGGGAAACTGCATTGAATTTTAGTAATATGGAATTTAGCTTCAATAAAGAGAGTTAACTATCGAATTTTGATAAGGCAAAAGACATTTAAATAGCAACATTACAAGATTTACGGTCATAGGGAAATAGTTTGAGCCATTCCAGAAAAATTCGTTTTACTAAACAAACTTGTAACTTACTATTATCTGTAGGACGCGGGGCCATCCAGCTGATGCCCAGAGTTTTCGACAATCCTGAAGGCGGAGACCGGTACTTCATTTCATTATTTTCGTCTCGAAGGTAGAGCCGACTCGCCAAACCACGATCACGCAAGAAAGCATGACCCTCAGCTTCATGCAGAAGCTCCACTCCATACATAGTCGACACGGAGCCCGAATTTGCCTCTTCTTTCATAGGAATGTCCTGAACCATCGTGCTCACCAAATTTAGATTCCTTTCAGCCAACTGCATTAGAGCGTGTGCCAGGAAATTGCCACCCAACATTGCCACTCGACGATAGAAAATAGTGTGATTTCCAAATGAGTGAATCTGAATGGGATAATGAAAATGGTATATTAGCCAATACCGACTAATTTCTGACCTAACTGGATATCTTCAACCACTAAAAAATTTATATGGCTACCGTTTACGATTTGTTCCATGGTAAAGCAACTACAACTGAGAAGTATAAAGAAAATGGAAACGAATAAAATAAATGCATTATCAAGAGTTCTGCCTCATATGATTTTTGTATTTGGTTTATACAATATTTTGGTATTAATTCATACTCCGAAGTTCAAAGTTAAATAAGTTAATGCATGAGTTACCAAGAAAACTATTGATCGGATGGTAAATAGTCAGAACAAAACATTGCAAAGAATAGAGGAAAGTAGGAATACCTTATCGAAGTATAAATTGAAATATGAATATGAGGCCATAAGTATATTCATTGAGAAAATGGTGGCCTCCAAAATAAAAATAATTAAAAATGAATTAGTAGGTTCAATCGAGAGTTTGCTTTACGGATCCTCTTAGCCAAGATAAGGAAATTGCATTTTTGGCTGGTGTGACGCAATTAAAGAGAACTAATTGAAATTAAAAACAAAAAGTACAAAGAACTCTATCCACCATAAACAATCAAAGATATTATTTTCAAGTTTTTGAAAATGGTGAAAAGACCCAAACTAACCTTATCGAGTTCAACATCACGAGAGGCAGGAGTAGTAGAGATGTCAATGAAGATCCACTCGGAACCGTGTATTGGCAAATAACTATATAAAAACGTAAACAAGCAACAAAGATTAGCTTACCTCGATTCAGTCGGTGGTGCTTCAAGGGCTTCTTCAAGATGAACAACCCAGCCCGTGAGTTTTGGCTCAATGTTCGAACCAATAACTATGACACGGCCAAGGTTCTTTGGGTGCTTTTGAGTGACTTGATGCGGTGTTGGCATGTGTAGGGTATTTTTACATGAAAATAAACCCGGCATGCCCGGATAGTCAAGATCAACCGATGTAGTAGAAGTGCTTATAGAAGAAAAGGCTTCCCAAACGGACCTAATTGATTGATCTGACTCATACCAGAGGGTGAGAATTTTCTCTTCAAGATCGACTGATATAAGGGAAATCTATAAATCGATAAATTAGTGACTGCGAATCATTAACCAACAGGTTTTGATTGACCAAAGATGTCAAAGTTGATTCTACAATACTCCAAAACGGCCTCGACTGCGAATGACCAAAGATTTCGTTTAACAGTAATGCTATCGAAAGCAATTGTATCTCTCCGACTCGGACCCTTCTCAAACTTATACGCATCTTCACATGATTTATGCATATTTTGCGTTCTTAACATTACAAACACAGTTTTGTAAGACTCGTTAGATTGCATTTTTCAAGATTTTACTCAATGGATAACAGTAGAACCCTACTCAAGGTCAAACCACAGGCACTTATTATCCTTGAAAATATGCAATTACAAAAAACAAACTTCAGTTTAATAATATTTGTATTTTATTTATTAATAATTTAACTCTACATTTTTTGTTAAATTCGACTTCATTTGTATGCATTATTCGTCATTTTGAAGAACAAATTACCAATTGGATTCTAAAATGTACATCCCAAAATATATGGTTGACATAAAGATTTTCATTGTAGTGAGATAAGAATATAGCAAGGCACTCTGATATCATATATGTTATATAAATTTAAAATTTTCATTTTTACAGAAATATATGGTGTTTATTATTTTTAAACATTACACCTAAAACATATATCATGTTTTGATTAGTGAAACCAAATAATATGAATTTTAAAACAATACCAAATAAACTTAGGGAATATCGAGTTATTGCCTCAAATAAGACAAACTGTAGTTGATTATCACATCATTTGTCAATGTAGAACTAATTAGAACTTATACCTTCATACATTGCTTAGAGCAGATATGTGAGCAAGAATAATAAATGAAATATTTTAAAGATCAGTCCACATATGTGCTGCTTTATATTGAACTGCTTTCTATGTAGATGATTTGTAATAGAACAATGAAAAAGTAATATAAATTGATTAAGTACTGACACAATATATTCATTTTGAAATTTACAATTGATGTAACAAAAAATATATATGTTTGGGTAATAGCCTATCACTGGTTTAGGTCTAGGTCGTCGGGTGTTCCGGTGACTGGGGATAGCACCTCTTGCCAAGTTGTGAGTTGTTGCGAACAGGTTGGTGGTTAAATTTCGTATTATTATTCTTTTGTTGGTACCTAAATAAGTGATTTTTTAAATATATTGTATTTTAATGTTTAGAATATTTGAAGCTCATTTGTTAACACGCGTTATTTAAAACATTTTAGATTTCAACTACTTTTATCTTCCATATCACATAGTTACTGTACACAATGTTGAATTTAACAGATATTCAGAGCAAGTTGAATTTTATTAATAATCTTTCGCAGAAATTGGGCTTGCACTTATGACCTTAGGGATCGCTTTTTTTGGTCTCGGGATACTGCTCTTCTTTGATGCCGGATTGCTTGCTTTGGGAAATGTAAATGTGCACTTAACATCTAAATAGTTCAAACAGATTCTCTTTGTGTTTGGCTTGGGTCTATTTATTGGAGCAGATCGCGTTATGCGTTTCTTTTTCCAAAAGCATAAGTTGAAGGGATCAGCATTCTTTTTTGGAGGAATCATCGTTGTCCTTATTGGGTTTCCGCTAATTGGTACACTTATTGAGCTCTACGGATCATTCTGCCTTTTTGGGTACGTTGCAATTCCCCTTACCAAAACCCTTGTCCTCTTCTCATGCCTAACTGCCCTATTTCATTTTAGTGGATTGGTGCCGGTTACTATTCAATTTCTCCAAAATGTTCCGGTCATTGGTTGGATCTTGTATCTCCCGGGGATAAACCGAGTACGCCTATACTTCTATTTATTTCAGCATTTCCGAAGCAAGACTCACCAATTGAGAACTTACAATGTTTTGTTTTAGATTGCTGCTTCTTTAAGCGGACAATCCAAGTCTATGGTATGATTCGTGAAGACCTTTCAAAATTTGACTTTGGTTGTATATGGCCATCAACCTCTATAAATAACCATTTACCTTCCTATTTCTGTCTAAGACAAAATACTTTTGCTTTTGCTTTATTGCACATGTACATTCATTTTGCATTAATACAATCTGGCGTTTTTACTGTCGTACGCGCTGCTTCACCAACACTTATACCAGAGAAACTGAATGCAACTTTGATAAGTTCCAAACCGAGTTTCTGATTGTCAGTAACCTTTGACGTCTCTACCTTATCATTATTGGTATTGGTAATATCTTCCGGACAAATGGCATAGTGTCTCAGCATCGAATAGGGTGGCAGATATTCATCACTTAGTTCCCGTAGTGTTAGAGACAACCGGCGAGCAATTATGTCCTCTCGATTTATTGCGTGATACCACGTGAATCGTGCCTTTCCTGACATTATGAGCAAATCTCGACGATGAAGTGGAACTGCAATAGATGGGGGAAGACTTGCCTGTAAAATTCAAAAAGAATCATAATTCTACTTTTCAAAAAATGCCAGCAAAAGTAGTACGCTTCCAACCTTCGAGGAGTCGAAATTCCCCTCTGCAAACTTTTTGTACTCAACCCATTCCTCGTGGTAACTTGGACTTTCAGGAGGGAGAGTGAATGTCATTTTGGTCTCCGAGGCTAAGTTGAGAACGACTAAGCGTTCACCCCAAAGCCAACTATCATCTTGGTGAGGAACAATTGCAGCTCCTCGTTCAGGTAAATACTCCAAGTTGCAGAGCTCAACTGGGAAAAAATCCTTGAAGATTTTGCCATCTGTCCTCATTTGCTTGTGCAAACGCTCAACTAAATAACGACTGTAATTAGGAAGACCGGTGAAGTGCTTAAACTTAATAGTTTTTTTCTTAAAGTTCACCTTTACGCCATAATCCTATAAAAAAAGTCGTTGTCATCAATAAATGCAAAAAATTACACAAGTGCTTTTTAAATTTCATACTTGCTTTCTTCTCCCAGATTGGGATTCAACCCAAATAGATTCCTCAATTTTGTTCAAAAGATCATTCTCTTCTCTCTCAGAAATAAAGTTGTCTAACACAATTACGCCATCCAATATAAAACCATTGCTGTGATTTTCACACTGTTCTTTATCTGGACCGTCAAGAACATATGACCGAGAACATTTGTTACAAAAGGTTAAACATAAATAATTGCTGAATTCCTGAAAGCATTAACATTTATACTGCTATTACCTCGGAATTTTTATTGCATAATTTATACTCCTCACAAATCTTACAAAAGCGTACGCCCTTACAGCCACAAGTTAGAACCATCACAGCCAATTTAAACACCCCCCCGCAAGTTACTGACCTTGAGTATAACCTAATCTATTATCATATATATATTAATGAATGAAGTATTTATTTTATCTATAGCGGCGCAATTTCGACTCAGATTAGTAAATTCATTATGGACGAAGATTTAAGGAGAGCAAAAATTGCGGCGTTTCGTCTTTACTGGGAATATATAAATAAAGCTATTGAATTATTTCATTTAAATTAGTGGTGAAATTTAAAGAGAAATTTCCGATGTAGCTAACAGTAATGATACTTTGTATTTTGAAACTCGTACGGTTGACCAATCGTGAAAACTCACGTCCTTGAATATTATTAGCTGAGAAATTGGCGGTGGTTTCTTCTTTCTTTGATCGTGTCGGCTGGAATATTTTTCCATCATTACTTGGTAAATGAAGATGGCAAAGTCCGCTACATTTCTCCATACCAAAAAGCAGACACTCTTGCTTTTATCGGTATTATGTTTGGCCGGAATACTCGGTTGGTTCTTTACCATATTCAATTGACACTTGATATAGCATTTTTAACTAGGCTCTTTTCTGTTCTTCGGTTTGAGTCCATGATACACGAATTTGATCCATATTTTAACTATCGAACAACAAAATATATGACAGAAGAAGGATTTTACAAATTTCACAACTGGTTTGACGATATGGCTTGGTATCCCCTTGGTCGAATTATCGGTGGTACAATATACCCTGGGTTGATGATGACGGCCACATTAATCTATCGTATTTTCCACTTTTTTCACGTCACAATTGACATTAGAAATGTGTGTGTTTTTCTTGCTCCTGCATTTTCCTGGTACTTTGTGAATTTTCTTTCCTAACAAATTTAGCTTTACGGTGTTTGCCACTTTCCTTCTAACCAAAGAAGCCATTGATTTGCCATCTGCTGTCGTTGCCTCTGCTCTTATTTCCATAGTTCCCGGTTACACAAGTCGCTCTGTTGCCGGTTCCTATGATAACGAAGGAATTGCCATCTTTTGTATGATCCTTACGTTCTACTTCTGGGTTAAATCGATCAACACTGGATCAATAATTTTATCCGTCTTTACCGGAGTCGCATACTTTTACATGGTTTCATCTTGGGGTGGTTATGTTTTCCTCCTAAACACTATCCCTCTTCATGTACTGGCATTGATGATATCCGGTCGCTTCTCTCATCGAGTTTATGTCGCTTACTCAATTGTAAATATGCCTTTGAAAATTAATTTTACCATTTCAGTTCTATTGTGTTGGTACTCTCCTTTCAATGCAAATAAGTTTTGTCGGATTTCTTCCAGTGCTTTCCAGCGAGCACATGGGTGTAAGTTGTTCAATTTCTTTTCTCATTTTTATGTTTAGGCTCTCGGAGTATTTGGTTTGTGTCAAATTGTTGCATTTACTGATTACTTACGCAAACAAACCACGGAAGAGCGTTTCAACCAAATCATCCGGTTCGGCATTTCGACAATCGGTTTTGTATTGAGCATTGCGGCCGGTGGACTCTACTTTTCAGGAAAAATTGCTCCCTGGACTGGCCGATTTTACTCTCTTTTGGATCTTAGCTATGCCAAGAATCATCTTCCCATCATCGCCTCCGTCTCCGAACATCAACCGACTACCTGGAGTTCATATTTCTTCGATTTGCATGCTCTTGTAGTCTTCTTCCCTGTGGGGTTGTATTACTGTTTCAAAAAAATGACAGACTCAAGTATTTTCATTATCCTATATGGTGTTCTTAGTCTCTACTTTTCTGTAAGTTCCCCTCAGAAATTTGATTATCTCAATTTTCTCTCCTTCCTAATATCATTTTTACAATAACTTCTAGGGTGTAATGGTGCGTTTAATGCTTGTGCTCGCTCCCATTATGTGCATTGCCTCTGGTGTTGCAATCTCAAATGTCTTACGAACATTTGTTCCAAATATGTCTGATGAATCTAAATCATCAGTATCTAGTTCCTCTAGCTCAAACAGTTCTTCCCATCAGAAACGTTCAAACTTCACCTCAAAGTCTAGTAAAACTGATCCAACCTATCCATTTAAGAGCCAAGTGAGTGTGCCTTTAATTCTGTTGATTTATTGTGTTTATACTTACAGTTTTGTTATATTTTTTTCCTATTATAGTCTGCTTCAGCTATTGTGGCCCTAATTATAGTCGTGTTGGTGATTTACAGTCAACATTGCATTTGGGTGACTTTTAATGCCTACTCATCTCCAAGTATTGTCATGTCTGCGCAAAGAGGTAATGGAGAATCTGTACTCTTCGATGATTACCGTGAAGCTTATTATTGGCTCCGCCAAAATACTCCACCCGTAAACTATACTCTCTCTTTTAAGTTATAAATCTTTGCGTAAAATTCACCTTAAACCATTAATCTCTTTTGTAGGATGCTAAGATCATGTCTTGGTGGGATTACGGCTATCAGATTACAGCCATCGCTAATCGGACGGTTTTGGTCGATAATAACACTTGGAATAACACTCACATTGGTCGTGTTGGTCAGGCTATGGCGTCTTCAGAAGAAGATGCCTATGAAATTCTCCGGGAACTTGATGTCGACTATATCTTAGTCATCTTTGGTGGCGCATCCTCATACTCATCAGACGGTATGTTACTATTTACATTTCAGTAACATATAATATATATATCGAGATTTTTCTGATTTCTAATATCTTTCCTGCCTTGTTCTCTAGATATCAATAAGTTCCTCTGGATGGTTCGAATTGCTGGGAGCACAGAGAAGGGTCGTCATGTAAACGAAGTGGACTATTTCAGCAAAGCTGGTGAATATCGTATCGACAAAGAGGGTTCACCTATTTTCCTGAACTGTCTCCTCTATAAGATGTCCTACTATCGATTTTGGGAGAAGTACACATCGCCGAGTAACTTTACTTTTCATTTCTTGGGCTTTATTTTACGCTCTTGAGTTTGTAACTTTTCTCTTTGTTTACAGATCACCCACCGGGCTTTGACCGAGTTCGGAATGCCATGATTGGAAATAAGGATTTCGAATTGCAGACCCTGGAAGAAGCCTTCACAACGGAAAATTGGATTGTTCGTGTCTATAGCGTGAAGAAACCCCTAAATCGTGGCCATGTGTAATAATTACTTGTCTCTTCATCATCGTTACTCATCCTTTTTTTTGATAATTTTTGTTATCACTGAACCGAATGAGTTGATAGTTTTCTTTATATAACACTAATTTAAAATATAAGACTTGCAGTGTGAAAAGAATTTTGTGTTGTGGTGTGCGAACTTGTAACCGTTAGTCAACTCGAAGTTAAAGGGGGTTTTTTTAATTGACTCAAATGCTAGAGTGGATTGGTTTGTATTATTAAAATGCAAATGAAATTTATTAGTCTTTATAGCAAACTATCTGATTACTTTCCGTGGAATCTAGAATTGTTAGTTCGTCCATTTTCTCAGAGTGTTTAATTCACAATGTTATGGTTTCTCTTGTAATGTCCAAATTTTCGCTCTTTTCCCAGATGACCTTGAGATTGTTAACCATATAGCTCCGCCTCACTATGATTCGTATCAATCTAGATGAATTGAAGTGCTAGATATTGCAGTTACCACGCACGATTTAATACTTTAATATAGCCTAATGGGCCCAGGAGACAGTGAAATAGCTTGAATCCCGATACCAAATCGACTTTCATGGATGGGCCAAATTAGGCAAGATATTCTCCTATGATTAACAGGTAACAACTACCTCTAACGGGTATGAAGTTGGTGTTAAGTGCTTGCGTGGGGGGAGATATGCTTAGGGAGGGGGAAAGCGGCAGTACTTATAAAGGACAATCGTGGTGGGGTGGGGGGGGGGGGGCTGAAAAGATGGTTGACCTTTGTTTTTTTTACTGAGTAACTGACAGTTGAGGGAGGTGTGCGTTACTGGTGCTCTCTACAATGAAAGGGGTGTGGAGAGATCGAGCACTACCGCGAACCAGAGTACTCTGCTATTATAATTTTAATTCCTGTTAATGATAAAACTTCCCCGAAATGCATAGGTGAAATATATGACTAAGAAAATTACCTTAACATCTATCCAATGATCAAAGTCCGTTAAAGAAAGTGTATATATATGGCCGAAACTAACCAATGTGGATATCATTTATAGCATGTTCGGTGATGATTACGATCGTTGTAAATTTGATATTATTGCCATATAGCATAGCTTATCTACGTACATTAAAAATACAAAGAGAAGGCTCATTTGAGCGGTGGCCGATAACTTCAATACCCTAGAGGGAGGTGGGGGAGGGTGGGGGGGGGGGGGGGGGGATTGGAATAAATCGTATTATTGAGCGTCTTGGCAAAAATACAGCGGAAATGCCATTTGACAAAACAATAGGAATGTATAACGATGCAGACCATGCCCAACCATCTCTCCCTTTCTCCGAATGGAAAATCGCAGTGAATAAGAAAGTTCAAGCCAAAGTTAATGCAAAAATGAATATCACATAACGTTCACTTGACAATTTGTGTGACATAGACAGTTTCTAAGACCTTATAGAAATATTTGCCTTAACAGTTCTTCCTTGAAGCACATCTTCAATTATCTATCAAGGGTAAGCTGATATCATAAAGGCTGTTGAAAACGCTGCTCAGCAGAAGATTCTTGGATCCAATGACGGTCGACTAGTGAAGCAAAAAGTGCTTGCTGCAAGAGGTACTTTGGGAAACCTTCTCGCACAATTATAAAAGCGAGGATTAAAACTAAAAATGTTAATTAAATCCCATTTACCAAAACAGAAGCCCCTAAATCTGCACATTAACACATTAAGGCAACCTCAAGTGAATTCTGAGAAGGTATTCGACGGAAAAAACGAAATTGAAATAGTCATCCCTATTTCCGATTTTCTTAAATATTAACACGATTGAAAGATTTGTGTAAATGAGATATTATTGGATGGAGTCTCAGTGCAAACGAATGTGAGATGAGAGGGCTCCAACAGACCGTTCGGAGATAATGCTCTAATCGGTGGGCTCCTCTGTCTGCATTAGGGAGGGTGCTACGAAGTTTACGTGAGCGAGAATGATTGCCAAACTTCAAGAAATGCGGCTCACTGGATTTTCCAGGTTAAGATTATGACGGTCAGGTAGTTACTTGAGCAAATTGGCATTTGGTTTTTACCTTCAGGACATCTCACTTAAAGATGTGACCACACGTCTGAATTTTCAGGCCACGTCCCCATGGATGACCTGAGCAGTTTGAGCCGTATTTCTAAAAGTGATTCACTCAATTTACTGTATAGATCTGGTACCCTTGGCTATTTAAATTCGTGTGAATCTTATGCTCTGAAATGAGGCTATCTAACATGATTGTCAATTGTCCGTAAATGAACAACGACGGCGAAATTGTGCAACCGCCTTCTTCTACCTCATTCGGCCTGTCCCTCCACGAACTATATCGACCTAGGTCAGTGTTGCTGCTTTTCCCTTTCTACTCCTTCCTTTCCCCTCACGTTATTTCCCAATTCTTCAATACAAACTTTGTCTTTTTACTCACTAAAGGCTGTCTTTTTCTGCTATATCTATTAGGGCTATCTAGCCAACTTTAAGTAGGGTCTTAGATCAGCTATACTACCGGATTAGAAGTTTCCACGAATGCGTCACACAAGTCGAGCAAGTGGATACAGAATCAAAAAGGTGTATTTGAGAAAGCGTTGGTGAGTTTATTACATTATATATAAGACATTTCTTATAATTTACTACTCAGCTCTTTACTAATACAAAAAGATCTACTGAAGAAGTGAGTCTCAACGTTGAAGCATTTCAACAGACCGTCTGTTATTCGAATTAGGCAACCTGGAATTGGCGAATAGAAAAATAATCCCAATGAAAGTGTAAAAGCACTGCTAAGGCATTGACACCAATGCACTTAATTGCTTTCGCTCGAATTCCCCTGACGAAGGAAATCGACATTTTTGGAGGTTTTATAGTTGAAGGACTAGTCAATGTAAGGACTTCCTCAGAATTTTGATCTTTACCTTTTCGCCAATACCTTGGATAAAAGCTTCACCTATTGCTTATCGGTATTTAGTAACTTCGGAAAGTTAAGAATTAATGAAGATGATATTCAACCATGAAGCTTGGCTGCAGATTTTCCAAAGCAATTTCCAAGTGGGAGCATTATCTTGTATTTATCTCTGTGGCTGCTATCAAACATTCTTTATACAGTTGTCAAATTGGAGCGTAGGCATTACTGTGAATTATTTCAATCTCAATAAAATATGTCATCATCAAATGGATGCGAGCAGCATTGATCGATAAAAACTGACCCACCAATAAAAGTCGTTTGAATTACTCATTTTATGGGGATGAGTGTAGTCATCGATTATTAAAACTTTATTTTGAAAAACGTCAATCGCATCTTCTTTAGTAAATTTCTCACCAATCGGAAATAAGTCAAGGAAGGAAAAACATATGGCTCCAGAATTACGGTTGTCAAACCAACACATAGCTGAGGATTAGATTTATGCACATTTTAGAGGGCAAGGTGATACCGGTTCTAGATCTAGCGTCCATATTGAGTGACTCACTGTTGAAAGACACGGCACCAGTGAGGACGCGACCTAAAACTTCGGACATGTGGCCCCGACTCAAGCAGAGGCGTCCTGAATATGCGAGATCGCCACTACTGTAGTCATGGCCTAATCATCCAACAATGCGTTTCTTTACGTATCCAAAGCGATATAGATAAATGAATTTTCTGCATGATCAATCGTGTTGAGGGTTTTCTGTCTTCTTCCCACTGGCTCCGAGTGGAAACAATCTTTCACTTAAAAGAAAACGAGTCCATAAGCTGCAATGAGTGAACCCCCATAACAATTCGCAATTTACGACTTCGAATTAAATCAACACTGCAGCAAACGAGACATCTTACAAAAAGGAGCGTAAATATCTATTAAGGATTATCTTAGATACACAATTAGTAATCCTGCCAAACAAATTGGGAAGGCGCGCACATAGAAACCTCATAAACATAGAAACACAAAAAAGGAGGAGGAAGTTAGTAGGTCAGGGGATAACTAGGAAACCTTAGACCAAGCAAGAAAAAAATGTACATGCCGAGACACAGAGGAAGTAAGGGATTAAAAGATTACTGTTACTTATAGAAAGCCTTAGATATTATCATCAATCAATCAATCAAAAAAGAATGGTGATAGCGTTTTCACTGAAATATATGAAGGCATGAAGTAGATAAACTTGACAAAAGAAAACAAAGCAATAGCGAATTGTGCGGTGCAGCCTATTGAGCCTTTTGCTTCTTGTGTTTAATCCCATTGTTACCGTCATTAGGAAATTCTTTGGCATCCTCCTGCTTACCCTTCTTTTGACCCTTTTCCTTTCGCTTTTGTACATCATTGCTTGAGACATGCAAGCTGTTGGTGTGCATTTGAGACTTTCGTTCCCTCATTTTAGCGAAGTGGTAGTTTACAAAGGTCCAAATCATGTAAGCTTGAGTGAGGAAAACGAACATCATGCAATTCAGTCTGAAAAAAAACACCACTTAAGGAGATATCCAAAGCCAAAATAGATTATATACAGAACATAAGAAATAATCACCTGATTAGCCAAGTGTTATGATTTCCCACGGAAAGATTCATCGTTGGGACGCTATACTGGGGTAGGCCATAACTAAAGAAATTAGAGTAAATAACAGCAGAACTTACTAAAATGTCAAAAATGCTAGCACACAGCAAAGACTGCGCGAAATAACATATAGACCATTATAAACCGTGAAACTAGCTTGAACAATTGCGGTATAGCCATAGAATTTCATTAAAAGAGCAAAATGGAAGAAGATGTCAGTAGTATAATGCAAAACGACCATAATCATGGTTAATTTTGAGAAGCTATAGTGAAAAATCGTAAGAGAATAATAAAGACCTTACTTCATGAAATAGCCAGCAATTAAGCCAATTAAAAATAAGGAAGAATAAAAAATCCGTGATGGTATTTCACTCTTTTTGACTTTTTGAAAGTAGAGTTCTGGGAAGTTGTGAATCCAATAGCTTATCTAAGAAAAAAATGATAAAAAAGGAAGGAAAAAAACCTGGAAAATGAAAAAGGCCTTAATCCAGAATGGCAAGATGGAATGGGGGTAACCCGACCAGAGGTCCGATAGGCTAGCCAGGTAACGCTCATTTATAATGGCATATACAGCCCAATAAACCGAGAAAACGTAGAAAAATAAAAGCTGTCCAGAATGATTAAATTTTGATTGCATGAAACGCGGAAGATGAAGTCTCTTTGACAATTTCTAAAAGATATTATGCGAAAAATAAAACTTACATCTAGTATATACTCCTGAATAACAGCGTGAATGATGATACAAATCAATGTATAGAAGAAAAATGCCAGAACATCATAACGCCCAACCGTGTATTGAATATCAGATATACTTTCAACTTCTTCTATAAAACACATTAAGATTAATTTAAAATTTAGATCTCACTATCACTGCTCGCATTGTGTTGCATTGACACGAATAAGGAGGCAACTTTAGCCGGACCCTAAAATAAAGAATATAACTATTTGAGAATGCAGACAAATATTAATAATAAAAATAATTTAAGGTATTTACCTGAAAGAGCATGCTTCCAATGAAGACCATGGCGACTACACTCACAATATCTCCATGATTTGCAATGATAAATTCATGCGAGAAATACGACGGATTCTTGTTCTTTTTCTTCAACACAGGCATCGCTGATTGCGCCAATTAATGTTGAAGTGGCAATGCGTGTACAGAAAATTTAACACTTTGATTGATATTAACAAGTAAATTTTATTTAGTATATTTTGCACAATTTACAGCATATTTATTTTTAGTTAAATATTCATTCTTATTAAATACGTATTTCATTGATAATAGTTGCTAAAAAGATAGGTACTTGTAATCTAAATGATACAATTTCATTTCATCATATTTGCTAGGTTAAAACTTAAAAAAGTGTACATTACTATATTTAATCATTCAAAGGTCGAAAGATCTAAGTATGCATTTAAATAACCTCTGACTTTGCCAAATATGAAAGTATTTCCATTTATCTACCCTCCCAAATGCCTTCTTTGTACAGATTTCTTCAACAACTGCAACAATCATTCCATAAGCACCTTCATATGATAGATCAAATCCACTCCGTTCGATGACTACTGAATAATACTTCGTAAGTTGACTTGAGTGTGGTAACCTTTTTAGAGGACGGGAGAGACGGATGAAAATACTTAAAATATGCACCTTTGGTGGTATGCAAATCAAGTATGTGGATTTTTATCTTTTCTCAGATATAGTGCTTTAATTGTACTTAATATTTTAAAATAAAAAATAATGCTTCTAAATAGACACTTTTACCTAAAGTATTCTTAAAAAAGCATAGATAACTTCTAGATTTGTTTGGAAATGTGCAATTCAGCCATAATCTTGTGTAGAGGGATGGGAAACTAGATGCTTTTCACTTATTTGATTAGCTATATTTGCATGCATTGAAGATGATAAATCCATTTTCAAAGGTAAAAGAATGGAGGTTGCTATGGCTCTTCACTAATTTAAGAGTTAAAAAGGTATAGTAATTGTACGAAGCTGTAATTTAAGAGAGCAAGTTTTTATTGCAAGCTTAAAATCGACAGAGATTGACAAGTTGAAAATCAAATTATATAGGAATCTATCAAAGGGGATAATGTTCCCACACGAAAAGGTTACAAATGGCTTTACCGCTGCAAATTTAAGCAATGAGGCAAACCGTTTCGTTCAGTGGGTTTTAAACATGTTAACTCGGAGTTCTGTACTAGCGACCGAAATTTGGTAGGTATAGACATTATTCGATTATCCTGTTATAAAATACGAATGACTTCCAACAAATGTTTGTAATCTTTATATACCTCTTTATATATAACAATATGTATGGATATTTCTTAAGGTAATAAAAACCTGATCATTTTACATTTCTCCTACAAAAATTGAATTCATGTGCTATGCGTAGGATTGTAACTTAAACTTCATGATTCTTTAGCAGGAGGGTTGGGATACTTTGTTGACCTTCTGCAGGCTGGGGCAAGGTTTTCATTTAACTAACTGTTACTTTGGTTGAATTATAAGCATCTCGAACAATTCGATTAATTTCGCTCTATCCGCACGTAACTGCGCATATCTAATACTAATTTAAAGTAAATTTAGACATCAAGTGTAATTATTAAATCTTACGACATGTCATAATCTTAAAATTAAATTATTATCTCGGTCTCGGACTGAATACTTGCTGCAGTTTTTTGATCACACAACCCAACCCCTATGTTTATGCACGTGTTAGAACTTATAGTAGACCTTTTGTCTAATGATTTTACACTTGAACAATTTGGATATAAAATTCATCATAACCTCATAAATCAGAAAGAAAATCGACTAATGAACAACAATAAAAAAATGTAATGTCCGTTCTTTGTGCACTGAGAAATCATTAATTTTTCTAGGAATGTGTCATCGTCACACTGGTACACCTAACTGCTTGAACAAGTATCCAATTGATCTCTCCATCAATCACAGAGCGTAAATCGCACTGACGTAAAGCTAGATAAATTTTCCACATCCTCGATAAGATCTAGACTTTCATAGCCATGACTCAACTCCTCAATTCCCACTAGCAAAATTCCTTACAAAGGAATTGTTCACTAAATTGGCAAAGATGCCTTGACAGTATAGGGGAAATAGGGTGGGCGGAGTGAATAGCATTTTTTTCTGGTTATAGGTCACCACAAACAAATTAATCATACAAGCACAATCTTGGCTACCCAAAGCATGCATCGACTATTGATTGTTAGTTAGTTAAGGGTACCTCTGCGAAGAATAGCAAGGGCACACGTTCCAGTCTTCTCGAAATTTCTTAATTCAGCCTTCGTAGCGATGTGTGCACCACGCAGATAGTGTTATTAATTACTCAACATTTAATCTCTCATGTTCGCCTCCTCATACTTGCCAAGGATGATAAAACAAGAAGAAGTTCATTTTCTGAACAAGGTACTTATTTGAACTACATCTTTTAATTCCTTCTTCGCAATACATAATTTAATTTGTATTAACATTTTTAATAGTGTAACACTACCTATCAGGACTAAAATGTGGATTCTATTTAAGACATTTATTTTTGTTTATTTATTTCAAATGGCAGGCGTTTTGATAGTTATCATTAGCCATTTAGCTGACTTCAGGCCTCACAGAGAGGAGGAGGAACATCAAAGTGACAAAAAGTCGAGATGGGGATCAGAATAATGATTAACAGATGTGACAGAGACAGACAAAAGAGCAGAGAAAAGGTAAGATGAGTACTGTGGTGGAGGTCGAATATGGCATACAGTGGGGGTAGTTTAAAGTCAGAAGTCAACTGCCTAATAATAGACTTTTTTGCCGTATGAGTATACGTTGCCCAGGGTGCGCCACGTGGAGGTAAGTCTATCGCACACCCCCTGTTTAAGACATTTCTTATAGTCCTTGGCGCGAA
>UZAE01000035.1:0-49878 GCA_900617975.1 Rodentolepis nana | reverse complement strand
GTTATTGTTGGTCGTTGTCAAAATAGACATTTATTGATATCGAATGGCAGGTCCTATGATAGTTATCATTAGCCCTTTAGCTGACTTCGGGTTTCACAGAGAGGTGGGGGGAACATCAAAGTCACAACAAGTCGAGGGAGGAGGAACAGAAAAATGATTCACAGATGGATGTATAAGACAGACACAAAGTTAGAGAGTAGGGTAAGGTGAGTACTGTGAATGGTCGAATATGATATACAGTGGGGGTGATGGTAGTTTGAAGTCAGAAGTCAACTACCGTTTTATAGACTTTTTTGCCATATGAGTATACGTTGCCCAGAGTGCACCACTTGGAAGTAAGTATATCGCGCACCCCAAATAGACATATAGGAATATGAATTTTCAAAATCTCAGAGTAAGAAGTGTGCTCTATGGAAAAAGGCGTGTCTACTTATCCTACCCATTGCTAATGCCATTTCTCCTATTGATATTAGGACTCCCTGGCGCAGTATGGCACATATTTCGACCCTGTGACACAGCGGGACTTCGGGAGTTCCTAATAAAAATCGATAAACTTTCATCCCAAAGTTCTTCGAGGTCGGAGAGCTCAGCAGGAGGTGATGTGATCCACGATCAACGTATGTTCCTTTCACAAGAGCAGCTGGAAAAGTTGAGAGCTGAGACAGGAATTAAACCCTACACTATTCTCCAATTCCCCGGTGATGCAATACTAATTCCTGCTGGCTCTGTTCATCAGGTAAGTAGCTACCAAGCTTTACTATTTATTTATTTATTCGAAATACTGCTTCGTTTCTCAAAAGCGACTGCGATTTCGCTCAATTTTAGCGGCAGAAATTTTCAAGGCGATAATTTTTTTGTTTTTCATATACTTAGCTTTGCTAGTTATAAGAGATGCATACACGCAATCAGCTGTATAGAGCAAGGTCTACTCAGGACCCGTGGGGTCAAGTCCAAGTCTCTATTAATTGAAATTGGATTCATAGTGTCGGTATTTGGTCTTTTTTATCCACGCCAAATGATGATAAAACTCGAGTATATCAGTGTCTATGATGGCAGACATCTTGTTTCCATGCCTTCTTTACTCGATAAATAGAGCAGTTTTCTGGTAAAACCACAAACACTTATTTTCTTGGTCTATCTACTGCCACTGTCCTTAAAGAGAGCAAATTTTGTGCCTCATTTCACTGCGCAGTTGTTAAGTTACCTGGTGGTTAGCTAGTAAACAAGCGCGCATTGAAACCTCTTGCTACTTCTATCGTTCTAAACATAGCCTATCCAAGCCAACGCGTCTGCCTAACAAATTAAATCATTTGCGGTCTAGACAACGCGCGGTAGAAATTAATGAACAAAACCACCGCCGCCCCCACGCAGTCATTAAAAATGAGCGTCTGAATGTTTGTTTGTGTGCGGAGGTGTGGGAGAGTGGGGGAGAGAGGAAAGTGGTCACATGCGCGAGCCTCTCTCGCCAGCGAAGTGGGCTATTTGCTAAAGTGCTTTTCAAACTCCTCATTTTGTTTTAATGCCAATGCTAATTGAGATTGACTATTCCCCCCCATTGCTGGCTTAATTGAACCTATTTAGATGCGTGCATTGATCCGCTTAATTTACGCAACTCGTGGGCTATTTTAGCTCTAATCTAATGCAACTCGAAATGTGATTTGAGTTCTATTTGACTAATGGTGCGAGAAAATAGACGCGATATTTATTAATGTCATTAACCAATAGGGGTAAACTAATTGATACGGTTAATAAGTGGGTCGATAATTCTCGATCAACGATTGCAGCCTATCGTGTTTAACGAGGAAACATTGTAGTTAAATAAGGTGATATTTTAATGTCGCTGACTTTTATTCAAGCTTTCCAATTGAATATGGTTAGACTTTAGGACGAGAAAAGTGAATTTAAACAATTTAATTTAACCAGAACGATAGAGTATGCATGATTTGGGAGAAAAACTAAATCTTACAGCTAACTTTCTAAATCTTGGTTGTACGAGACACCTGAGGTCAAATGTTCTCCAGTAAACTGGGTCAAACCTATCTTCACGTGGTTGAGAAATGTGACAAAAATTTGTCAGATCCTGATATAGCTTATTATTGTTCTTATTCATATATGTATATTTTGCGCACTTTTCATTTTTTAAAATTGTCAAGTTGGGTGTAAGGAAAACAGTTCTCAATGATTGGTAAATAAATATTCGTAAATTTTATTCTTTATAGGTACGAAATGTTGCCAACTGCATAAATGTCTCATCAGACTTTATTTCACCGGAACATGTGTCTCAATGTCTCGAATTGACAGAAGAATTCCGTCGGTTGCCTAGAAATCATCCAAGTCACGAAGACAAGTTGCAAGTGAAGAACATGATCTATCACACAGTGAAAGACGCGCTTTCCACAGTTGTAAAGGCCTCAATTAGCAGCAATCAACGCCAACAACAAAATCCCAGTTCACCCTCTCCAATGTAAATTTTCACAGATCCCCGCGTATTGTGATGTCCCCTGCTCCTTGAAAATGACCTTTTGCCCTCTTGGAGACACTATGTTAGCGTATGCGCTTGACAGTTCTGTGACAGCAGTCTTTTATATTAGTCCTCTGTCCTCGTATACATGCCCTTCTCTCTTTTCCCTTGAAATCATTCCGTGTAGACCCTCTCCCCAGACTTCTACAGACGACCAATCGATAGACAATAGCGCCATTTCGCTTCTGTGTACATATGGTATATACACCAAATGTAGCGAATTTTCCTTCCCTGTGTCTGTTATCAATAATATTAGCTTTACTACCTCTACTATGCTTTTCGTTATCGGGTGTTTGGGGAAGAGGGAGGGGGTTTGCGTGGAAGTAAACGCCCAAATCTTTAACTATTCCCATTTTTCCCGAAAATCACCAAAATTCAGGTTAAATAGTCAAATCGAAATAGTTCAAAATTTCCCATTGGTCATTGGTAATTAACTGTTAAAAGATCAGATTATTTAGAACAGTTAGCATGAGATGAGGATCGTTATTAATTCAAGATTTTAAAAATCCGATAAGCTTGTATCTTGGGCAACGTATTTAGTCACGGGTACTAATTAGGTCTGTCGATTAACACTATTGACGATTTTCAGATTGGTAAATTTAGTTGCCTTTCCATTTGCGTACAATGATCCAGTTTGTAAATTGTTAGTTGTGATTATGAGAAGTGTCTATGATATGGAATAATTTTCTATGCAGTGTAAAGTCATGGATATTTAGAGTAAAATTGCGTCAGAATAGGAATTAGTGAATTCGCCAGTTGCTGATCCAATGCTTATTTGAGTATGGGAATCGTGATTATTTAGGCCGAACAATTTGTCGATTCTTCCAGGGTGCAAATTAATCAATAAAAATGTTCCTTTTGTACTGAACGATAATCAATCGATAATCGAAACCCACGAAAACCAGATTCTGTGCATGCAAATTATTCAGGCGATCCTAATTGAATGTAGCAAAAATCAAGTAGTAGTTCTTTTAACTTCTCATTTCCATTTGCTAAAAATTTCGAGCTCAATTTTGATCGATCAATTGATGCATTTGGCAATTAACTAAGTTAATCGCAACGAGGTATAATGAAATTAGAGATAATCTTAATAATCTACCAAAGATTGGGTGTTTCTAATCAAATTTTGTGTGTGCATGTGCTGGTGCGAGAGCGGTGAAAGATAAATTAGCGAAGCATTAACTGATTCAATGGTAGTCAGTTGTGCAATTTCTGTAAAGAAAATAAAGAATATTCTTTCCTTTGCTCTTCATGTGAGGGAAAATAACAATAGTGCAATTAGTAGTCTTGTCCGTTTGACTATTGCGTGTTTACCGATTCATTTAGGTAGATTTTTGCTATGTAGTACGATTTCTCCCAAAGGCTGTAGGTAACCCTAGAAACTGTAGGGAAAAAAATCATTATCTCCTTCGCATATTTACGAAAATAGCCCAGAGATTAAGGTAAACATAATCGGACTCAACTCAGCTAGCAATATTTAACAGACAGGTAGTTCATGCACAAATAAGAAAGTGCATTGAGCTTAAAGTTTGGTTGGCAGTTTAAGCGCTAGTTTTAAGCTTTCATCAACCGAAGAAATTACAGTTGCCATTGGCACAATTTTAGTTGATTCTGCTAATACCTTTTCAAGCTACTTTGACTTAGATCATCACCATGATCAAGCTGATTTGTATTTGCACAACAGTAGTGGAAGGGGTCAGAAAGATATTTCATGATTGCCAAGTTAGTGAACCTTGAACTGGGTTAACGATAAAGTAATGCCAATGAGAACGCTACTCAATGTCGATAGTAAAGCTCACTGCCGTAAAGTCAATATTTTGCCTCAGGGTGAGCTAATTATATTTCTTAATTACCCGGACGTATGTTGGTCCCGACGTCTTGGCTGCTTTAAAAGGCAATAAATTCATTTAATTTACAAACGCTCGTTTCAGTTCAGCACATTTTAATTCATAATTTCGTCGAAATATAGAATTTTAATAAATCCTAATTCGCGGGATTTGATTTATGCTAAGTCAATGTCACTCCTGAAGTACATTAATTAGTCTCAGTTTTCGAATAAGCATGGCTTGACATAAACAGAAAGGTCACGCTAATATAATAAATCGAAAAAATCGGTTCATATGGTTTGCTTCTTCTTCAAAGTAATGATTTTCATTGTGTAGTAATTTGGAATGCTAATCGTATTCTTATTGATTTTTTATAAATATCACACTATTAAGCATTACGTTCATTAAGATCAAAATAGATCGGCCAGTAAATGCTCACTTTGAATATTCGTAAGTATGAAATTTTAATAAATATAAATTTTAAAAACAGAATATTCAAAATAGGTTCTAGTGGTTTGAAAAGAAAAAGGTGATATAAACAACACAATGAATGCATAAGAAAAATCGAATATGTGCAAATATGAACCATTGAACAACAATTTTTTTAATGAATTATAAAGAAATTCATCAGAATTTGTTATTTGGTAAAGAGTATATACCTTTACGTCATTAATTTGTATCTATAATACCGTTACAAGTTCTACATAATGTAGTTTAAGGTTAGCAATCGGTTATTTTTCATTGAACTCAACTGCATTTTAATGAAATTCGATCATGTCAACTACCTCGAGCTGTTAAAGACTCTGAACTCCCATGAAACCATCACCTGCCCCTTAAATTAATTTTTTAATAAAACTTTGTCGACCACATAAACCCAAAATTTTGAGGAATACTCCTTCCAGAAGTTCAATTCTATCGAGGCTGTAGTTTTTCTTCATTCTAGTCCATTTAAATAGGGAGTTCATGGGGTGGCATTTACTTGTGGACCAACGATCTAGGGTTGTTATGAAAGTGAGCTCAACTTTCGGATACTTCGCTATTGGTGATTAAGCAAAGACGTGATTGACATTTCATGTGTTCACCTTGCATGGGAACACGGTTTGCCGCTGTCGTTTTATGGTATTTAATCCGCGCAAACGCGAAAACCCTGTAACACAAATGGGCAGGATTAATCAATTGTGTCTAGGTTCCGTAAACTTTTTCTTTATCTTGGGCTTATTATTACAATGTTGGGAAGATTGTAGATCTCAAGTGGAGCTGTTCGAGAAACAGTCATTAAGAAATGTAAAAATTGGTTCCTGATTTGATAATAAATAAAATGACTGAAGAAGTTCCTACCTTAACTTTCAGAGTCACTGAAAATAAATACGACTTGATACTCTTAATGAGAACATTGTGAAATTTTCTCCTCGTAAATGTCCGTCTTCAGGTCAATGACCCCAATTATAGCAAAGTAAATTAAGTTCCTACTATATTACCCGGGTGCATTAAATTTGAGGGTAATAATGTACAAAATTTCTATTGCGATGGGGTTCGATTGGTCAATTTTACGTTAGCTGGTTGCAGATCCCCTGACGCAGGTTCCTGGCCTTATCCTCATTTGTCTTAGCGATCGATGGTAATCGATATCTAGCTGCAGTTCCTCAATGTGCATTATGCAAATTGGATTTTATTCTATTTTATACACTTTTAATTATTTTAACTCCTATTCATCGAAATCGTTCAAAGCTTTTCTCGGTTTAATTCTGATATACTTTCGTTTCTCCCATGGACCACCCATTTGCTTTTTCATTTTTATTACCAAACAAACGTTAATTTATAGATCTCTGAGCAAATGGCAGACCATTTATCCGAAATGCGTAAGAGATGATTTTAGTGAAAGATTATTTGAGAAATTCTATGGTGCTGCAAATCTTCCACGTAAAATGTTGCTGGAAAGTTACTTACATTGTATAAGGAAAGAATGGGCTAGTAGGTATAATGCTCAATGTACTGGATTACATGACTAAATTAGGCTTCGCAAACGAAAAAATCGATTTGTCCATTATTGAGATGCGCGTCACTCTCCCGATGATATTTAAAATTTAACGAGTAACGACTGTAATGCAGTTATGCCAATGTGCAAACTGTAGGGTCTAGGTTGATCTATCAAAATAAGGGATTTTCCTGATTTGAAAAGCCAAATAGATGTAGTTGAGAAATTGCGATCGAGATCAAATAATGCGTTGCTCTTTAATGAATTTATTCCTTACTGACGTCTGAGTCTTGTAATTCATGGTATAATGAGCGGGATCACCGAATATGTCGCGAAGTAGAAGCAAACGAAGCAGCAAAAATGGTGTGATACGAGTCTTTGATGAGTCAGCCAAGTTAGAAAATATTAAAATCTAACGTCCTAATTGCATGCTTTGGGAAAATCAATAATTTTACATACATCTGAAAGACAATTTAACGCAGAACGAAGCAGAAAAATAATTTAACTCATAAGGCACTTAGAATAATGGAAATAAGTAAAAAAGGACTAAAATTAATGAATTTTAATCAGATTTTGATAATTTTTTTCACGGTTACATGTCAGTCTTGCTAGATTTAATAAATATTAAATCAGAAGTCATTATCGTTGCTGTTCGTTCTTCACCACTCAAACCTAGTCTCGATCTTTATAATCTTCTAACTCGTTCGTATTGTGCTTTACTCTGTTGCCTTATCGATTTATCTACTTTCTGATTATGAAAATTACGCCTTGAACCTATTCTATCTAAATATTACTCTTTTGGCATCGTTCATGTCCCCTTCTATTCTCTTCAGGGTGAAATTCATATAGATTGGAACAGCAATAGCCAATATCTATTTTAATCTGGCTTACCTTCTTGGCTGACCTATATCGGACTTCTGGAAGCACTGTGATATCAGATAGCCTCTGATTTTATTGATCAGCTGATCTAATTTAGTGGTAGTCATAACCTTGTTATGAACTGAAGCCCACTGGAGTTTGACCATGGTGAACAGGGTTTAATCACGATGGTATCGAATTTTTCATTTCGATTACTAGTATCAAAGATTTCACCATAAGAATTACTACAAATTCGCGAAAATCTAAACCAATAAAGTTAAAAAAATAAAAAAACGTGAAATTCCATCTAGGAATGAAAATTCACTTCCCTCGAAACCCTAAAAACGTTTTGAAGTGTTCATAAGGCCACCCCAGTTTATTGCTCAAAAGTACAGATATCAGGAAATTAGGGCTTGCTTCAGTACTTTGTCCAAGTTGTGACATAAGAAACTGGACAAATAAATCTTTCATTATTTAAGCAAATTCTTTTTTTGTGTGTTTCAAAGCTCAATAAATAAATAAATAATTAAATAAATAAGGGGTATCGACAATTAATCGTACGTTTTAAAAACCCAATGTTTAAATTCAATTTGTGCTCAGACAATACAGTAAGTCATTTTTCTTCCTTAGTAGACAAATTGTTCAGCATTGTTTGTGAGCCGTCTATTTTGTGCTATTGTTAAGCGTAAAATGTCCACTCTCAAAGCAGGTAGAAAAAAACATCAGCCGTTTTATGCTGTTTGCCTTTTGTTGGGATTTAAACCCCTCCAAGGCTACAAAAAGTCTTACTAAAATTTTTGTTTAAGTGGTTTTTTTTTAAACTATTGCAATTGGGCAATAGGAATTCAAATGATGCGTCAAAGATCAGGATCACCTTCAAAATCCCTGATTGAATCAGGTCCTAGGTTGGTTGTCATAGAATTATTATGAAAATTCGAATGTTTATAATCAGCTCTCAAGTAAACAAAGAATTTGTCATTTTATGTACCTATTTGCAACGGCAGTCAATGAAGAAAAACAGGGGTCACCTCCCAATGAAATGTTCACTACGTTTTCTACGAAAGCCTCTTTGCTGGAATGCATGTTGAATAATCCTTTAAGTTTTGTTTAAATCCACCTAAAAGGCTAGAGCGAAGTTTGTTTTGTCCACTGTTTGGAAAGCTAAACCAGAAGGTAAGCGTTCAAGTTTCTTTAACAGAAAAAGGATCATTCTTCAACATGACAGAGCTCGGCCACATACGGTAAGAATGACCTCCCAGAATATTGCAGAAATCAAATTATAATGTTCATCCTTTCAGGTCTAAAAGTGCGACTGAAGTGGAAAATCGCTTAAAAGTGGAGTTTTCTCGAAATTGGTGTTGAATAACGACAAGAGCAATGGAAAAAGTTGTAAATGATATATAATTTTTTTTCAAATCAATAGCAGTCT
Organism: Rodentolepis nana; assembly: GCA_900617975.1. Taxonomy (NCBI): domain Eukaryota; kingdom Metazoa; phylum Platyhelminthes; class Cestoda; order Cyclophyllidea; family Hymenolepididae; genus Rodentolepis; species Rodentolepis nana. The sequence continues at coordinate 41,269 of UZAE01000035.1, read as the reverse complement.
ATTGCTTTTTTAAATAATGCAATTTTCTATTAGTTTACTTTGTATTTGTTATATGACAGGATGAAGAGTAGGTTTAGACTAAAAAGATGCGAGTCGCCAGTAAGTTATTTGCCCATAAATATTTAGTTATTTATTTTTATCAAATGGCTGGTTTTATGGTAGTTATCATTAGCCCCTCAGTTGACTTCGGGCTTCACAGAAGGAAGGAACATCAAAGTCCCAAAACGTCAAGAGGGTGGGGGGGGGGGGGGGGGGGCAGGACGGTGTTTCACAGATGCGCATAAAAGTAGAGAAAAAAGGAAAGGTGAGTACTGGGAAAATGGTCCAACATGACATACAGTGGGGTCATGGTAGTTTGAAGTCCGAAGTCAACTGTCGCTTTATAAATATTTTTTTGCTCTATGAGTATGCGTTGCCCAGGGTGCACCACGTGGAGGTAAGTCTATCCCACACCGCTCCTACAAACATTGTATTATACAAAACCAAAAATGTTGATTTTGATTATTTAGCGCATTAGAAGCATTTTCGCATAAATAACCTGATGAATATTTCCATTCACATGAATTGAAATATTTCTAGGAGGAATTATACTAGCCTGCTACAATTGAGGAGGTCCCCCACTTGGAAATCGTAGATATAAGGTAAGACATGACTTGCGAAGGAAAGACTACCTTTCCCAGCCTTACAAATTCAATTACCCAGAGATAACGACAATGTCGGAAATTCTTCGGCATGTAGTCCGAAACTAGGTCTAATTGGGTAAGAAAGGTTTGAAAATCATCATTTATCTTCCCAGTCAAGGAATGAATCGCACGCACAGAGTGTATGCAAAGTATTTACAAGTATATCCTATTCGATTAGATTTAAGTTTGAAGGCTGCTTGGGTGGAATGTCTGCTCTGACTGCAGACCTGTACACCTTTTGGGAAACAAGAATTTCGTAAAGCGTTGCATTAAAATATTACCCTCTGGCGAAGTGGAATATTTTCGCTTTGGTCTACCAACCCTCACTTGTCTTAGGAATTACGCGGTATACACTGGGTAGAGTTGACATTGCCATTAGAAGGAATCGTTAGATCTGGGAATAACACGCAGGCAATCATGAAATTATCTACCTTGTGTAGACCATATAATTAGGATGTCTAGATATGATAGTTCTTATGTGGAGAATGAGCTGAAGTCACCATGGCCAATGAGAATGCGCCTAAGCTACCTGAACATACACGGGTAATGCGTATAAGGCGCATAAATGAATGACGCAAAGGAAAATTTGGCGAATGTTTCATGAAAGATGACGATTTAAAATGACTCAGTCAAAAGAAGAAAACTATGGTGCCAAAAAAAATAGACCGAGTTAAATAAACAAAATTCACCAAGTACATTCGACAGTGTGCATTAAAAATCGCATATATGGGAGAGAGCTAGGGTGAATCAGAGTGGTAGACACTCACAATTTCACCAGCCAATCAGAACGTTAGAAGTATTATCCATCCAATCATGTTCTTCTCATTTTCATATGGGCCTCCTCCTTTCACGGAAGAGCCAACCAACGTTCGAGGACCCGCGAATACTGTCAGGAATTCCAAATAAGTGCCAGACGTCACATGAACTGTGTGGGACTGTTAATGTACTCATGCTCCCTTCTCGGGGTCTCTATTTACTTTCAGACAGTTATACCTATTACGGTTTTACCTTTTCTCCATTAAGCGCCTATTCCACTACTGCCTCTTACATTTTTTAATGCTGGGTGTGCGATAGACTTACTTCCTCGTGGTGCACCCACGAACACTCATACGGCAAAAAGTCTATTAACCGGCAGTTGACTTCTGGCTTCTAACTACCATCACCCCACTGTATATCATATTCTACCACTTCTACAGTACTCACCTCACCTTTTTTCTACATTTGTGTCTGTCCCTTTTACATCGAAATGCCTGCCATTTGATATAAATAAATAAATACATTTTTTAACGCCCAAAGGTGTAAGATTTGTTATTAAGTACTTTTTCGACCTCTGTGATATGTTAAACTCACATTTATCAAAACTTTTCTGATGGTGTCTTGACTATTTGAAGCAAAAAATATTGAATAACTAAGCAATAACCTATGCACATATCCGACTCAATTTCGCCAAGAAACCCAGAAATCTAAAATTTGGAAATTGGAATATTCAAAGGTGAACCAATTGAAACTGAACGATCTGGATCCACAAATCCAATGAAGTAATAATTAATTTCAATTTATGCTTTCCAATTGCATGATTTTTCCCACAATTTGGCGCTTCTGCAATGAATAGAGTTATTGAAATGTTAAAAATTAAGTTAATATAATATTTTTTAGTTTAAATGCTTTTATTTAAAATATATCTCATTTAGATCCGTTTATTTTTATTCGCGACAATTTTTGCATAATCTTGTTTCAAGTTGTGCATACATTAATCACATATTTTGCCTAAAATAACCACAACCATAATGCGAAAACTGACAGCCGACGACATAGCGACTGCACTGCAAGTTCTCCGTTGTGCACCAATTGGGACACTGCACCTGTTGAAGAAGAAATAAAAATTCCTCCTAATTGACTATCACTGATGTGTAAGTTCTCTACCCAAATCCTCGCCAGTGTAACTGCCCTTTTAATTGCTAACCTTGAAATGACAGGCATTTTGATAGCCATCACTAGCTCATCAGTTGACTTCGAGGTTCACAGAGAGAAGGAACATCAAAGTCTCAAAAAGTCGAGGAGTGGGGGAATAGAAGAGTGGTTCGCAGATGCAAAAGAAGCAGACACAAAGGTAGAGAAAAAGGTGGGTTGAGTACTGTGAAAGTAGTCGAATATGACGTATAGTGGGGTCTTGGTAGTTTGAAGTCAGAAGTCAACTGCCGTTTTATAGACTTTTTGCCGTATGAGTATCATGAAGCAGAGTAAACCACGTGGTGGTAAGTCTATCGCTCACTTCTGAGATGTTGCATAAATTGTTATATTCACAGGTTACCTCACCCGCTTGTACCGATGTTAATTCCCAGATCGTTTACCTTTGAGACAGTAAGAACGTAGTTCCGTAACTAGATCTCACAAACATTGCCTACATGTCGTCTTCTATGATTTATGAGAGAAAAAATTAGCTATTTTTATAACCATGGGATGAAATTTACAAATGAGAGAGAGCCCTGTTTTGGCGATAAAATGAATTGGATTTAGACCTCAAAGTCTTGATGAGGTAAAAACTACAAAAATTATACCCACGTTGAAACTAATTGTAAAGTTGGCGTTAACTTAGAATTTGATTATTTCGAAAGCGTAAAAGTATTTTGAAATTATAATTTTATTGCTTTTCACTGCTTGTTCGCAAACTGATGATGTTTGTAGTCTTCCGGAAAGCTGTTTGTAAACATTTTCAACAATTCAATCAACTTCTAACTGATCTCTAATTCGAAAGACGGTAACTCACGTTGGAGCTTTTCTTTGAAATTCCTTCCTGCATTTTCACACATCCAATAGTAACTTGGAATAAATTTTCATTCTTGCGTTCAGGTTTTGATTCTAAAAAACACAAACAGTTAAGTTCTGGACCATTTACAATTATTTAAAATATAACAAAATTTAATGAAAAAAAAACAATAAAATGTTGCTTGTAAATATTTTTTCACATTTGAAATAATGATATAATAATATTAGTTTTCAGATAATTGTTTATGAGATGAATACCTGCTCTCCTCTCCAGATTTAAGAGTTCATATCATTGGCTCAGCTTCCTCGTTATGACCTAATGGTTGCTTGTTTTTACCCCTCAAGAATCTTCAAGTGGAATGGAAACATAACTCTGACGCGAAGCGCGTTGAGGACAGAGCGATTGAGTAGTCCCAACTCTCAAATGGTTGTCATTTCACTTCATAATCCCTTCACGCGTTTACCCGGTTAAAATGAATTACACCTTTTTATAGAGGGGGGGGGGGGATTTTGCCCAAGGCAACAGATGCCGATAAGTAGTAAGGAGGAAGATACATTCTTTAGCCAATCTTGATCCGATTTCACCAACAGAAATCTAAACTCATCAACAGCCGTCCATATTCCTGCGTATTTTCAGTGTCTTATTGAAAAAGTACAGTGATGTTTTATGGCGTATTGCGCATTTCCGCAATGTCATTTCATGTGTCGTAAACTCGTACTTTGATTACTCAAATGAAGTACTTAAGTAACGTTTTAACTAAATGACTGTCTTTATTCATTCTTCCTACGAAGCGAGCGCATGAGAACGAAATGCGGTCAAAAGAGTTGGAAGGATGTTGAGGGAAGTCACATGATGTTTTGAATGGTTATCGTTCCCCTATCTACTTCACTACCCTCAGACGTTTTATGATCACAAAGCCTGAAATTAACCCGCCCGCGAATGGGTGAGCTCATGACAGAATAGTGGAGTATTTTTGTGGTGTGAGGAGATATGTGGCACTCTGCGGTGAGATCAAAGCCCCATGCTAAAATAATCTTTTCATCCGCAGAATATGGTGATTGGCTACTCGAAACTGCAGGGGCGTGAAACCCATCTGATCAATAATCACGCTACTGCAACTCAGTTGGCCACCACTGGACGAAGTGTAACCATATTAGAGTAAGTTAGCACACCATTTACCCCAAATTCATTCACTAATCACTTTAAATTTGTGCATAAGGATCAGGGTTTATCGGATAACCCTCAATTTTCAACCAAATCGAGACATTAATGTTTGCACGATAATGATTGAACTTTTTTCCATTAATTATGTAACGCCAAGTTCTAATGACTCGGAGATTGAGAGCGAAACCCAATAGGCTCTATCTAATAAATCTTCTATTTGGGCTGACAGAATTGATCCAACTCTTTCATAGCCAAATGGAAGAGATTTGAACCCTTGCTTTCAGACTTCGTCGACGACCTCATTTATCACTGCGTCACCAGCACACCCTCAGAACAATTGTAATCCTTTGTATTGGAAAGATTTCTTCTAGAATGCGTTTAACTATTTTATAATTTGAATAATGGGTCTTAGTTACAGATGTAGAAATTCGTTTTAATCAATTAACAGTTATCGCATGAAAATGGGACATCATGAATACAACTTTTGGTGACTGATGAATGCACCTGATACATTGCTTGCGAAACTCTTTTTTTCAGTTTAACCCTTCAACGCCCTACTTAATTTTTGAAAAATCAATCCAACCGCACTCATGCGTCTTCCACATCAGACTGATGCCGCCGACATGATGAGTTTTGGTGGCATTAGGCAGATGCTATAGACACGTATTGAACATGTTTCAAATGGCAATAGGGCCTTCTGTTACGAGTCTAGTACCGATGGAGTTTATTTTGAAAGAAGACTATATGGTTCTAAGGGCGTTAAAGAATTTACAAACCCAACTGACAATTGGGATAAAAGTTATTTCTTCGTCTGATTTAGCAAACCCTAGATAACACATTGTATGAAATAAACAAACCCAATGTAACAATTACCAGGGCACTACAGTCCGAACGAAGGAAAAGTCTTCCCACTTTTAGAAACGCAACTACCTATCGATTTACTGTTTTTTCTTGGAAGAAGGAAAAGCTTCCACCTTTTTTAATGGATTTCCATTTGAAGGAATATCGATCGCAATCTCATGAGGGTGAAACATAGGACAAATAGTAAGGTTGATTACTTTCAATCAATTTGTTGGACATTCTTAGCTAATAAAGTGATTAACTATCTATATTCTAAATTGTCATCAGTATCCTTGCACTCCCAAATTGATGCGCACTACGTATCTGTAATTTAAATTGGAATTGGAACACCTTTCAATTTGATGTGTGACAAATTCACTCAAAGGTGACATACGTGTAAATAAAACGCTACATTTCCCTATTATCGACACCAAAGTTTTGCAATCGTATTTCAAAATGATTACTTCAGAATCAATGCCTTTAATAGGCTAAGAAAATAAGTTAAAAATTGTTATGAAATTATTTAAAGTTAACTTTCTGGACCCTTTAAAGGAAGGATTGAGGATTAATGAGGCAAGAGGAAAGTCCTTTGAAGCGGCTTGGATGAAAATGTGCGCTCCTCTTATTGATCAGACTTGGCCGATACTATCAGCAATTCAAATTGTTAATGAGTATCGACCTTTTGATCGTTAAGTGGGGAGCCGTGGACGTTCATCATAGAGTTTCAATAGTGTAGGACCTCCTGGTACATCAAAGACGGCGAACGCGCGATGGAATCGATTGGGCTAAAGGTTAGTACGATATGTAAATATTAATGATCGTTTCATACTTACCAATTAAAATTTTGATATTAACATGTTGGTGATGATACTGTCTGTTTGCAATAAATTTTCCTAGCGGATTCCTCTCCATTAAGAAATGTGAATGTTAGTTATATGATTGTGCCAAATATGATACTTTCTTGCCCATAGATTAAATAAATGACATTTGTGAATTTTCGAAACATACCGCGACTACTTAAATTTAATAACATCATTAGACTTTTGCTTCCCGGATAGAGATTTATCAGGGAACACTCAAATCAGATATATGCGCAAAACTAACATTAGATATGACCTTGAAGTATGCAAACGAGCGAAGAATAAAAAACGGGAGAAAAATGTAGTAGACATAAACATAAGCCTTTATCCTTTCTAATTTCTTTGTTTCGGGCTATCAAAGAGGAATCTCCATTATCTGTTCACCTAGCACCAACTAATCGCTTACTTTCTTTCACCTTCTTCTGATTCGATTTACTCAAACCCTTCTAATGATTAGTGTGGACGATTCTTTCCATTCACTCCATTAGCTTTAATTCTTCCAACCGGTCTCAATAAATTAGCTCCAATTCAGTTTGATTCTCTGATCATTATGACAAACATAGCATTTAGTTTTACCATCAAATTTTAGGAATCCACTAAATCCTTTTTACGAACACGTTTGATGGAATCAGCGCTGGTCTGCCTAAACTTCTTCCTCCCTTCCTTGAAATCAGGGTAATACCATAGATGTGACCATAGACACGAATTATCTATGCACCTTACGAGGGGAATCAGTGTTATCGAAGTAGTGACCAATTGTTTACGTGATTCTAAGTAATTTGAATATAATCTTACACTTCGTGGCTCACCTCCATATGGGCAACGTTTACTCATACGTCAATAAAGTCTATAAACCTCTGATTTCAAACGACCAAGACCCCACTGTATGTCATATTCCACCACTTCCACAGTAACCATCTTAACCTACTCTCTACCTTTGTGTCTCCCTGTCTCTTACATCTGTGAATCACTCTTCTATTCCCCTCTCTCGACTTTTTGGGATTTTGATGTTCCTCCCCTCTGTGAAGCCCGATGTCAGCAGAAAGGCTAATGTTAGCTACCATACAACCTGACAGTTGATGATAATATTCTTACACTTCATTTTGCAACAGGTACTTATTACCGTAAATACATTATGGAGAAAGTTGAAAATACTCAACTTTGATAAGTAATCAGAATTTATATAACCACATAATCAACTGTGCACTGATGAACACTGTCAATATTCACGCCACAGGTGTGGAAAAAAAGTGTCGTTTATACTTATCATTGTCGAGATGAAGTTTCATTTATTTATATCAAATGGCAAGCGTTTTGATAGTTATCATTTGCTATTTAGCTGACTTCAGGCTTCACAGATGGGAAGGAACATCAAAGTGAAAAGAGTCGAGAAGGGGGGGGGGGACAGAAGAGTGTTTAAATGATGTAAAAGAGACAGACAAAAAGTTGAAAAAAAGGTGAGGTGAGTACGGATGAAGTAGTCGAATTTGACATACAGTGGGGTGATGGTAGTTTGGAGTCTGAAGTCAACTGCCGGTTGCGTATGAGTATATGTTGCCCAGGGTGCACCACTTGGAGGTAAGTCTATCGCACACCCCTGCTGAGATAAAGTATGTATAGGTTCAAATTATGAGATGACATCTAAATAATTTTCCCATCTAAGTGAAAAGCAGAACGATAAAGGATGATGTGCAATGTGTTACTTCTTTTTACCTTCTCATATGATTTCTAAATCGATAATTTGATCCTCATTTTGGGGGTGATATTGTGCCCATTGTATTCGAAAACTATGGACTAAAGCAAGAAATTATGGTCTTCTTAATCATTCGAAGGAAAAACGAAATGCGGTGGCAAGACCGAGCCTTCCTGAATGAATAAAACCGGCCAATTAGCAGCAAGCATCGCAGGCATACATCCACTGCAATCCTGGCAACGAATAGCAAAGTTCTAATTTTAGAATCTGAATAGCCCGCCTAACTTACATTTACGATCGCAGTCGGGAACTCAAATGACTTGAGACTCAGCTGTTGAACCCCTCCTCTTTATCCTTTGAGCACTTTTATTTTGCATTGTTGTGAGCAACAATACAACTAATAGTAATAATAATAATGATGATAACTTCGCTTTTCTATTTGAAGCCCCATTCAGCAATGAACGAACACATTCACGCTGATTCACGCAGTGCGGCCATCATTAGGTCCCTAATAGGAGAGTGAATCAAAAAGTTCTCCGACAAATACCATAACTTTTAATTGAGCAAAGATTAACAAGCTTTGTTACAAGTTCAAACATGCCTTTAGATCCGCCTTAACGACGCACATCTCAAAAATAGATGGCAATTATCAGCTCTTCAGATTGCAGATTCTGAGATCAAGGTTAACATGAAACATTTTAACCAGGTTAAATTTGAAACCTATTCAGATCACGGAAAGTCTATGTGCGGACTCTTCGCCATGTAGAGCAGTCGTTTATGATTGAAGGGAGGGTGAAACTGGTGACGACCCAAGAGGATAGAGGAGAACCCACCACAATCAAGAAATCAAGAAAACATCTCTCTTGAGCTGATTTATGCATTGAGACAATTATTAGGTCCCTATATAATTATTCTATGCCTCCATACTCTTGATATTACATCTTGAGTTCGTATGAGGGCTAATACCTGAGTTGTTCAATGTTTAATTTTACTAGGCCTATTAATCATTATTAAATATTGTGTGAATTTAATGCGATGTTTGAACTTAGCTGATGTCATCAAGGTGAGCAAATGCAACAGTTATAATTTTGGTGCGGTTAAACGTTAATTTTACTATTTATTTGGAGTTACGTCGAGTGTCAAGAGAAGTAGGCATGGGAATAAGCTAGACTGAAGAAAGAAAATTAGCAAAAAAGCTCAAATATTGCAAACTGTTTAGGATGACTCAGCATTCAGAAAATGCGTGATAAATAATGCCTCATAGATAGTTGCATTAGACGTGCATCTGCTGGAGGCAGGACTAGCTGGTAAGATATCTGAGCTTTACACAGCTCCTCGCAAATTACACCTTGTATTGCCTATCAGTCACTTTAATTATGTTAGAGTGCATAATAAAACGGAAAGAGAAAGTTTTGGAGCGTGAGTTGAACTTGGTTGTAAATGCCAAGATGAGAGTGGAGCGGTGTGTGTGTGTGTGTGTGTGTCTTTAGATCACACAAAGTCATCGGCTTTAAGCTGTTTAATGTCGGCAGCTACTCAAAGAGGTGAGTCCTCACTTTAATTAGGTTTGAGTCGTTCCCACACCTCTCATTGGATGGAGTTGACTGGGGAGGGTGGGGGGAGTGGAAGACCGGCTAGACAGATTTTGTCCGACAGGGGATTGATGTCATCATGGGCGTGCTCAAAGTTAGTCTGCATGACTGAAGTGTAGAGAAAGCTGCAATTTGAGAAGACTTCAATTTGCTTGACCAAACATTCAACGAAGGCGGTTAGCAACAGATTGTCATTTTTAAAGATTTATTAATATTTTCAATTATACCTAAGCCTTTTAATCGCGATTCTTCTACATCTCCCTCGTCCAGTAACTTCCTGAGTTGTAATTCGTATCATCGTATTGACACATGGCATCGTTTTGAGAAGTTAAGAACACTCACAACATTCATGCCCACTAAACTTCCCGATGCCACGATTAGTACGCATTGTTCGAAGGATTTGGAGGCAGAATGTTCATCAAGAAGAGCAACACTTGTTTAACTTCACCTTTTATGAACCGAGCTCGTATTTATTTTAAAATCGTATAAATTTGTTTAAAGATTGTCATTCCGCTTCATATCCTCCTTCGAGTTGACTATTTATTCTCTCCCTTGACTCTCCTATGGTTTAACCTCCTGAGTGACGTTCTTCGTTTTGGATTTGGGTTTGCCTCGCAATTCGCATGTGCATGAGACGTGAAGAGATAGATAAGAGCGTACAGTTACTCTGTCTGTTGTGATTTTGCCCTTGGCAAACGTTATTCTATTGCATGTACTACAGCAGTTCATCGAGGACTTTTTGTGGGAGAAGTGGACCTCTTCGGTGCTTATGTGACCAGTAGTAGTGATGGTCACCACTGAATTCAAACTTATTGATAGAAACGGGATAATTAATTAACTGTGTCAACGAAATCCAATTTTCGAAATCCAATTGTTCCAAAACTTTCGGCGAAATCAGAAGAGATAATCTACCATATTGCTTCCTTCATATCACAGCAACCTCGTGGTCTCTATTCCCATTCCCCGTTTCATGCGGATTGTTTTCACAGAGTTCAAGGAGTGGAGCGGGGTGGGGGGTGGGGGGGGCATTAGGCAGCAAAGGTTCAGGTGGGTTCCAATTGTCCAGCCGTCACGCAACATGAATGAAGTTCTAGACTATGAAAGGTAAAGGAGCTAAATATTATCCGAATATCCTATTTGGGTAGCAAAGCGTGGTTTATATTATTTCCCAGAAGACATTTAGGGGAAAGGCATTACTTTTAGCATGAAATAATGATCACTTTCGCAAAAACGAAAATATATATCATTTATTCACAATTAAATTTTCACTTTGACAGATAACTGTCAATCGAGATAAATTTTAATAGTGAGAAAATGTAAACGGATTTTACTTTTAATTCATGGATATTTAAAATATTCCCATACCATTAATCACAATTCAGCGTTTTTATTGGTTCTCCGAAGTTACTTATATAGTTTGTGTAGTTATCAATCGAACCGCAATTTTACCAGATGGAATAAGTAAAAAAGCATCAATAATTATTATTAACTTTTAAAAATTTCAAGCAGGCATATCATCCATACTTTCTTTACCTTAAAACGTTGAAGTGAATCTTAAAAATAACAGCAAAAGAAAAGAATTTAGTGCACTCCTTTTTTCAGCCCCCAAATTCCCAAATTATCTTATAAGTTATAAACTTAAGAAACTTTGGTTGTACTTGAGAAAATAGGAAATGGAGTCCATCCGATTACTTTAGCGGTGAATCAGCTCTCAGTGTCAAGGAAAAGACCAGTAGTTCAGTAACCAACAGGCATTCCCATTGGGTAAAAAATTGTTGCACTATTTGAATGAGCTGATTCTCTATTAGGCGTCCCTTTTATTCAGCAATAACTCCTACAGAAAGCGTTTATTACTGTGGTCCACGATAAATAAAATACAGGGAATGACAAAAAGCTAATTGGGCGAATTCAATTTTCATTTTCACCAATTAAATCGGGCAAGAGCAGCAGCTTAGGAAATAGTCCGTCTAGCCATTTATTTAAATTATTTATTTATATAAAATGCCAGGCGTTTTGTTAGTTATCATAAGCTCTTTAGCTGACTTCGGGCTTCACAGAGGGGAGAAACATCATGGTCATTTGAAGTCAGAAGTCAACTGCCGAATTATCAACTTTTTTGCAGTATGAGCGTATGTTACCCAGGATGCTCCACGTGGAGGTAAGCCTATCACACACTCTATTACTTAAATCATTAAAACGTGGCTTTGAGATGGATGAATAAAAAGTAATGATTCTGGAAAGTTTAGTATTATTTATTTCTAACAGCAATGCAAAAAATGCAACTTTGTTTATAAGTAATGGAAATCGATCAGAAGCATGTAACGAACTCTGGAAATATTTTATTGTTTCCATCTCTTATGCGGCATAAGTTGGATTGTAATAATTGAATATTTAAAAAACCAATTTTTTGATACGGCTCCTGGGTGTCTAGGTGATTTCATGCCTGCAATATTCAAAATCTCTTAACCGACTTATTCAATGTAGAGACTAAGCATATCTTCTCATAGCCATGTAAACATGAATTCGAATAACTACTCATATAAAAATGCAAGCTCTTTTCCCTTATCGTATGATTGGTGGATTCTTGACCTTCAACAGCCTATCAGATAAAAAAGTTTCACCACCATAAATGGCCATTGCTTAGTAAATAATTGTTCCTATTTTGTTTCTTCTTATTACATTAAACTTGAATAAACCGGTGCCGTGGGACATTTCAGTGTTGAACGATCGATAATGTGCTATTATTGAGCTTTGTTTAATTCTGGAATGAAGTCACAACCGCACAAAATTTTGCTATAGTTAATTTAAGCACCCATTAATTAATTTTACAATGGAAACCTTTCCTTACTTAAAACAGATTTTCCAATTAACTACTGATTAAGTTAATGTGAGTTAGTTACTGAAAATAAGCAAATCTTTCGTGAAGAGGGGGCACTATTTTCAACTTTTCACATTTCTAATTCTTTATGCTGGGCTGCAAACGTATTACCAGTGTATTAAGAATAATGACTGCGATAAGGCCACGAATTCAGAAATTGCACATTTATTTCTTCTTCAACGTGCAAGTCAGATAAAGACATTAACAAAACCAGACCACCTCAAGATTGTAATTTATAGTTGACCTGTCTGAGAGAGAAATTTTTTCCAATATCAGTTCTTGCGGAAAGTGGGGTTTTTTGTGGGGGCGGGGGGGGGGGGGGGGGGGTGGTGTTTATCTCGTACACTTGTTCACTGATCATTGGTTTCCCCTTTTCCATCCAAAGCTTGGACACGTCACTGCTGCATGATTGGCCACTCATTTCATTAAATAAAAGGCATTTTATCTCCTTATTTGAACAAAGTTAGCCAAAACACTACGTTTTAATGAACATTTGTTTCTTTTGGATCAGCTTGTGTTGATCCATTTTAGCACGTAAATAAGGTTTGAGTAATCAACTTACGCTCTTCCGAGAGCCTCCATTTAAACCCCCTTTTTTAAAACACGAATGAAATCGCAAAACATTGCTGAATATAGGTCAGAAGTTACAATTTGTCCTAACTAAGCATGCATGAACGCGCTTCACCGCACTCCTTTGGTACTGAGCCCTCTCTTAAAGGCTCCTCCAAGCCAAAGGCCAAACGAAAGGCTACCTGGCCGTCTTCCAGCTTTGGGTACAATGAGCCGGTAACTTAGTGATATTGGGTTAATTAACTCAAATGCTTTGATTAGTAGCTATGTGTTATGGTCTTGTCAAATAGACTCAAGGGATTGTCGCATATTTCAAGACTATTTTACCAAATATCAAGATAAGACCACAGTTTGTCATTAAAAGTGTGATAAATTTCACAAGCTGGAATAGGAGATAACAACGTCTGAAGGAAGAAAATGACTATTCAAAGAATAAAGATGAAAGTCTCATTGAGCTTGGAAACCCTCTTTCATTTACTGTATTTTTCACTAATCGTAGTTTGGAAAATTGTCATTTCAAATAAATCAGACTACTGGTGGCTGGTCACTTTCCTAAGAAATGTGTTTCGACTTCTCAAGCCTGGAATTAGTTACAGGTAATAACAAATGAAAAATGAATAATTTTTAATTCGTACTGATTAGAGCTTACACTTTTGTAAATTTTCACCGCATTGTAGCGTCTTTTCTAGTCTATTGTCCTATTATTGGGAGGACTTTCGCTTTGAAATTTGCAGACACATTTTGATTTGATTTAAACAAAATAAGTTACACTTGACTAGCCACTAAGGAATCAACTATAGGAGAAACTAGATTTCCTCGCACTTTTAGGTCCCAATGCAAAGTGAGGTTATTTGCTGATTTACTATACAAATTCAAATAGAAAGTAAATCGAAGAAGTAAATTCATTAACATGCGGAATTGTAGTCAGGAGTGTTAAATATAAGAAATATACGTAATTACGAAATGAGGAAGATAAAGGAAAGTACTTATATCCAATGGCAGGCTTCATGATAGTTATCATTAGCTCTTTATTTCAATTGGAGCTTCACAAAAATTCGAGAGGGGGTGAACAGATGAGTGATTTGTAGATGTAAAAGAGAGACAAACACAAAGGTAGATAAAGGGATGAGGTGAGGGGAGTACTGTGAAAGTGGTCGGATATGACATACAGTGGGGTCATGGTAGTTTGTAATCAGATGACAACTGCCTGCTTATAGACTTTTTCACCGCATGGACATACACTGGCCAGGTTTCACCACGTGGAAGAAAGTAATAATTAAATTTAGGATTGACTTTAATGTGTTAATCAAGCTATTTTTCGGGCTAATTCAAAGTGAAACTATTTTTATGTTCATTTGGCGAGTGTAAAATCTGGAATTAACTTCAATGCACTGCGGTGGTTTTCGATTATCGATTTTCACTCGCCCTCATTTGGTGGTGACTCACCAAAGAAAATTTGCCCGAAATATAATTAATTTAGTTTCATGAGCCAATTGAAAATGCTTTTTCCTCGTTCTCAGTCTTTTCTCCCTCCCACATGATTTAAGATTCTCTCTTCCATTCCTTCGATTGATCGTATTTGAACAGCACAATTTAAGCCATTGGCAATTATTGGCACACATTTTCGGGAATTGGGGTTGTCTTCTTCGCTAATTCATAAACCATTTAATTTATAAATCTGAACGAATGATTGAAAATCGTTACAAGCACGGACGCCATTGTATTTCAATGAATTAATCGATTCATTTCGGTTCAGTTCTCCAATAAGTGTCATGCATTCATTTACTCAATGAAGTGATAGATGAATGACACCTTTTTCGCAAAAAAATGTTCTTATTTAGAGGTGGTATTCGCTTGTAATTAGTAAATTTCTAAATAAAATCAATAAAAAGCATGTTAAAAAAACTTAAATTCTTCCTGTTTCTTCTGGAAGGTGAGTATTTTTAATTAATTTAATAGGTGAAAAAGGAAATGTAGGAAACAAAGTGCCCTATTTAGCTTGAAAATATAACTGTCACCAAAACTTTCTCTCGCTTCTAATGCTATTTTATCAGCAATCTTCCTTCACTCAATTATTTATCCCATTATCTAAAGGGGAAAAGTGTCGATTCTTTCCATCCATTCATTTATTCTATAATTTAGTTATAATCCTTGACTATTGATAAGGTGCATAAATATTGGATACTCCAAGTTGAAAAAGCATTGATTTAATGATTCAGTAGATCGATCGGATCAAGTTGAGTTCTCCCAATATCCTAATTCTTTATTCCTTTGTTCAAATATTCGCTCTCTTAAGAGGGAGCACACTTTTTCTCCGTGAACTTCCATTTTCTATGTAATTGGATAATTTCACGTGTTAGACATCGTGCTTTAATCCTTTCATAGAACATAATTAAATGTTTTGAACGATTGGCTAACAACGCATTTAAATGTACTGTTAATTAATTTGAACGCAACAATATAATATCCACAACTCTTCTTCTTGTAAAATGGAATGCAAGTAAAATAAACCACTTCAGATTTTCACAATTTAAACATTTTAAATTAACAGATAAATTGACATAGTTCCCTTTTCTTAACTACATCAGTCCTTAGACTGCGTGGCCAAAAACACACCAGCACGTAGTGGGCCAATGCGGAGAGTTTAGCCTGACAATTTGGGTGGATCATGCCAATTAATCATTTTAATGGAGTCGATCATAGTGGAGGTTTGCGGTCAGGAAACAAGATAGCCACCTCCTCTCAACACTTCTGGTAATTATTTCAAAATCTAACACCTCCTGTAGTTTAGATTTACTTTTCCTGGTGTGCTGAATTAAATCATTTATTTATATCAAATGACAGGCATTTTGTTGGTTATCATTAACATTTTAGTTGACTTTAGGCTCCACAGAGGGGAAGGAGCATTAAAGTGTCGAGAGGGGGGGGATAGAAGAGTGTTTCAAAGGAGAAGGTAGAAAAGGTAGAAAAAGGTGAGGTGAGACTGTGAAAGTATTCGAATATGACATACAGTGGAGTGATGGTAGTTTGACGTCAGAAGTCAACTGCCGGTTTATAGACTTTATTGCCCTATGAGTATACGTTGCCTATGGTGCACCACGTGGAGGTAATTCTATCGCACACCCCGAATTAGATCATTGATTTTCAAAAAGTGCAACAGTCACAACAATAGAATTTGCTTCTAAGACGACGTCTACGGCTTGTTCACAAGTTGATCACACTGGATGATTGGTACTTCTAGAGGGCAGGATACTAAGCGTTTGTGCTATTTTTACAGAATAAAGATGACATGCAGAAGAATAACCAGAAATCGTAGTGGTACACATTTATTAGGTATGTATAAGTAGTAGATATAGAATAAGGAAGATACGTTTATCTCAAAAGTAATTGATATGCAAGATACATAATTAATGCTCTGAATTCCTTTAATTTGATTTCCGCTGTTCACAAAGGCAATTATTGCAAGATCAATAATGCCCCTGCTTCAACTTGCTGCTGCTCCAATAAGCGATGAATCAATTAAATTTATTCTTCAATTTTGAGCATTTTTGACATCGCCTTCTACACTATCTGTTCTCATGTATTTACATTCTTTCTACACATGATCTTTGCTCAGACCATCGAGTCAGGATGGCTTCAGCGGCCCAGTGGTCTAGGGGTATGATTCTCGCTTTGGGTGCGAGAGGTCCCGGGTTCAAATCCCGGCTGGGCCCACGCCAATACCTTTTGGGTGCGCGATATGCTTACCTCCACGTGGTGCGCAAAGGTAACGTACACTTATACGGCAAAAATCTACAAACTTCTGGCTTTAAACTACCATGACCCGACATTACAACATATTCCACCAATTCCAAGGCACTCACCTTAACTTCTTCTCTTCGTGGAATAATTTTTATCAGCAACCCTGGCGATGAATCACAAAATTTATATCTTTGAATTTGAGCCTTCCACTAATCCTTTAACTACCGAGTTGTTTTTTGAAAAATGTACCCAACTACACTCACGCGTGCCTAACAGCAGACTGATGTCACCGACGTGGTGAGTTTTGGACATGCTTCAAACTGCAATATTGTCTCCTGTTACGAGACCAGTACCAATGGAGTTTATTTTGAAAGAAGACTGTACGATCCTAAGGGCGTCACAGGGTTAATAATTTAAATTGAGTTAATTTAATCTCGGACTTTGCCACCACATTCTTTCATGCATCTATCATGGGCAGTTCGTGTGAGCGTCTCAGTTTCATTCACCCTCGGGCCAAGTTGGTTAGCCAACGTGTGTTTTCCCTACTTAATTTATATGTCCAGGCTACTGTCATCTGTACACTTACGTCTATAATTTATTTATTCGAAGCGTTCTTTGTCTTACATCATTCCATTGTCTTTTATTGAATCCTTGTGCTTCCTCTATTGACTGATTATTACCGACTTGCAGTGGAAAAAAAACGTGAAATCTCGTCTTCGCTTCCGGCCACTTTTGCCACTTTCCGGGCAATTTTGAGGCATGACGAAGTTTTTAGCATTTTATAATGATATGAAGCTGGGGTGTGCAATAGACTTACCTCCACATGGTGTTCCCTGGGCAACGTATACTCATACGGCAAAAAGTCTATTAACTGGCAGTTGACTTCTCACTTCAAACCACCATGACCCCACTGTATTTCATATTCGACCACTTCCACAATACTCACCTCACCTTTTCTCTACCTTCATGTCGGTCGGTTTCTTTTACATTTCGGGATCTCTCTTCTGTTCCCCCTCCCGACCGTTGTGTCACTTTGATATTCCTCCTCCTCCTCTCTGTGAAGCCCGAAGTCAGCTTAAGGGCTAATGATAGCTGTCAAACCACCTGTCATTTGAACTATATATAATGATATGAATAACTACAAACTAGACAGTTGGGCTAGTAATAGCCTTGCCCAAGAAGTTGAAATTAGATCCCTAACCTCTCTGTCAGGTTCTTAGACCAATGCAATGAAGCCTCCACAATTCCCTCGTTAGATTCGTCATAGTAGTGCTACCATTTGTAACTACTTATGTATGATGTCCTATATTGAATTAAAATGATAGAGTCATTCTGTCATCGTTAGAATCTATTCACAAAAGATAACACTGTATTGTATTTGAATATTCTTCTTTTCAAATCAAATCAATTGACCACCAACTCGATGCTGAAAAAAATGGGAACTTGCATTAGATGAAATGTATGGAAAACATCTGGTTTGATAATATAATAATAAATAATAATTTGAAATATATTGTTAAAGGTAATGTCAAGGACGTTCCTATGTCTAGTTTAAGAAATTTTGAGAGGTATTTTCGTGAATGCACTGTTTCATTGGAATATGTTGGACAAAATCACTCGTCATTGGATTTTTTTCTCGTCTTAAACAGTGTGGTGATTTGCAGTACTCCCAGCATTGGCTACTGCTTCTAATTCTGTTTCTCTTCTTCTTCTTTTTCTTCTCCTCTTTCTCTTTCTCCTGCTTCTTCTTTTTATCCTTCTTTTTCCTCTCCATGGGGCTCGTCTAGAGGTTCAATGAGGTTAAAAAGCATACTTTCCTGTGATTCATGCATCAGATGCCCGATATTCGAGTTGAAGGGCTTCTGTTTGGTTATCACACGTTTAAAGAATTCCATTATGAAAGCAAAGGAAAATAATAGGGAAAGCCAAGGGATTTTGTAAACAAGAAGCCATGCCAAAACTACAAGCAGAGTATTCAAAAGGAAGATCATCACTGGCTTCTAGTTCTATCACCCGTCCTTCACGACCATTTATTTTGTGAAAGATGGACTTTATGATCACCGGATTAGACATGAGAATTTGTTATTGTTTGAAATGATCACATTCATGAAATATACATGATTTGAAATAAGATTGAAATCTCATCTTTCATTCCAAACGACCTATCCACATCCTTCATATAGGTTTAATTAAATTTAGTCTACCTCAATCACTCACACTACGTTCAGTTCCTCATATTCCACAAATGGTCAATTCTATTACAATTGCAATGAAAATTTTTTGAAAGCCGAGTTGTCTGTGGTGACGAGGAGGTATAATTTTAATTAAAATTTGAAGTTAATAATCCTTGTTAGGATGGAGAAGTTTGGTCAATTTTGCACGTTAACTGAACCTTCGGAACCGCCTTTACTAATGCAACCGAAGGCAATGTTTTGTGATGGCAGACTGTCTCCAGAGGTTTTGCTGCTCAGCATTACTAATTTGAGGACGAATTTTCCAAGCCACAAGCTCACTGGAAATACATGTCAGCAAGCTGAATGGACCAATGTAAAGCGAAACATCGCAATAAAGTGGTCTGCGACATGACCTGGATTGTTAATTACTACGTGCTACTTAATGAATTAGAGGATCGCGACTGTGAGGTAATGTGCTTTACTCTCTTTGTTCATTCTTGTCCTTATGTTTATTCTTCATACTTCATGCAGACTTTATACTTTTTCATATTAACTTGTCTGGAGTGCGTACTTACTTCCACGTAGTGCACCCTTGGTAGCATGTACCCATAAGACAAAAAGTCTATAAATCCCCATTAGACTTTTTTTGACTTTGTTGTTTCCCCCTCCCACCTGTGAAGCCCGAATTCAATTATAGGTCCAATGATAACTATCATACATCCTGCCATATGATAAAAATGAATATCAATTTGTCTTATCAATAGAATTTCCAAAAAATAAAGATATACTTAGACCCCATCTCATACACTTATCATTTGTTATCCTCATTGAACTAATGCAGTGTCTTCCCTCAACCCATTTCAATCCTGTTGTGGTCTAATGAAATCGATAGGACAGATAAATCAAATTACCAAACTACACAATTTAATTAGACGCCTTCACATTTATACTTATAGAAATCGTTTTACGAGAGGGTTGGTCATCAAAAGTAGAAGTCGCTCGGGGAGCGATGATCTTAATACCACTGAGGAGATAGACACCTGAGTTAAATAACACAGCTCTTCGGATCACGTTTGACTAGTTGTTTGCATTTTCATCAAGTTCATGAAAAAATCAATATTTGCAATAAATCAATGAAATATCTAAGTTTTTTGGATTCCAACCCCTCCACCCCTCCACACATGGGCAAAACACTAATTCCAATGGCACCAAAATAATTTTAGTAATAAAAATCGTACACAAGCATATTCAAAGGAAATATAATTGGGATTTATTATTGACTAGTCTACTATGCCATTCCTGTGAAGATCATTGATTTCTACTTTTGTTCCATATTGGCCAATAATAACCAACTACCCGGTTGTAGAGATTACAAATATTTATCGCTTCGTGTGCAATAAATTCCAAAACATTCGCGCACAGTTCCCGCAAGTAGACACCGCAGGGTTGACTAGTGGGTGGTGCGGATATACTTTTCTCTCTGGGTTTCATGATGTACACTTTCAAGAGAACTGAAGAAATTTCTTTGCCTATTTCTGCATCGTCAGATAAGACTGCCTCATCCACAGCGGTTATCACTTCATAATTATTCATCAATTTCGTGAATTGAAATTTGGTCAGTGCCATACTACTCTTCCCTTCAGACTGACATCCTTCAGCTCTAAGAAGTTTCCAGAATTCCATTGCAATTACTGTTGACACTGCAGGAATAAGAACGGGATATTTCAAGACAAGAATGCACCAAACGATAGCGAAAATTACATCAGTCTGAAGATACATTTTGAGGGCAAATTTGAAAGCAGAGATTTGGGTGGTTTATATAGATTTTCATTATGATTTTTTGGCATTTTTACATCATGTTTATCTCACAAATCACATGCTGCAATTTTTTTCCTGAAAGTACGGAAGACAGACTCGCATCTGTTAGACACGTTTTAACAAAATAACTAATAAAGTTGAAAAGATAATAGTTTTTTGCTTATTTTTCACGATTATCTTAAAACAAGAAGCAAATTCTGTAGACAATTATTAACAAGTGGATGAGAAAGGAATTTTCAAATAAATAGATTCGTGCGTTCGTTTGTATTCTAAGATAGTAGACTGATCATCCGATCCAATGTCTTCCAACTGAGAGTGAAGCAAAATATAGCTGTTTAGACCAATTTTGGAATAAGTTGCAATTTGGAAATAAACTGCAAATCGACTTATATGACACCAAACCCACGTAACATCCTTCATCTCTTCAAATCATAGCACACATTTTTGGTGCTGGCTACAATCCACATCTCTGTTCACAAGAAGACTGTGAACATCAAGTATTAGGTGCTAGGATTCAGCATACTAACGTAGAAAAGTAAATCGGAACTCCATATTCAATGAAGTCCTAACACCCCTCCTCCCAAATATTTCCTACTTAAAGATCTACATCCACCTTTTCCACTGCTTCAGCAAACCCCGAATACCACTATTCCGATTTTACTAGTAGTTTAATGTTTCAAATGAATCTCACCTCAATCCATTCCATTCCATGGAAGTGAGGCATTCATCTTCAATTAAGTTATCTGCCTTTTTCGTGATATGAGAACACAGAAAAGCGAAAGTCACCCAAAGTCCATAAATGATCAATAAATTTTGGTTTCTCCCGATGAATCGATGATGAGGAGGATGAGTTGTCTATTCTACGAAAGCTGTGTCCACCTTTCCCCACTCTTCATGCTACCTCATTAATCAACAATCTCAGTGGTACGACTAAAGAGTTTACAAATTCTTGCACTGACTCTTAACTGAGAACAAGCTTGCTTCAGCCCTAATGTCTCCTCCACCAATGCAGCAACCAATGTGCACATCTATATATTTCAAAATTTACCTTTTCACTTTCATCCCTGGCAATCTCCACTCTTCGTCCCTCCCCTTCTTGTTCTGACAGATGTTGTGTGGCGGCACTTGTTCTACGCTTGTAGTTTGGGTGGTAGAGACGCAAATGCTTTCGTAAAGAGGAATCGAATTTGTAACTCCTCTTGTCCGGACACAGTGGACAGACATGAGGTCCGTTCACAGGAAAGATGGGCATCTTTGTTGCCGCCTTTTTCCCCGAGATGTCATCGCAATTGATGGACTACAGGCGAAGACCAGAAATGAAACAGAAGTAGTGAAGGACATGCAGTCGAAACCTTCGTATTGTCATAAACCCCACTAGCACAATATGTTCGACATTTTTAAATGTCAACGAGAGACTGAAGTCGTCTAACAGACAATCCGATAAGTGATAAGGAAGAGGCTACACAAACGAAGTTCGAAGCAACTTCACAATACCATTGACTCCTGCTTCCAAGGGTTTTCGACTCTCATTGAACAGTATCTACTACAACTGCACAGTTCACAATTCACATTCCATATTTCAATTATCATTACTGCGTTGCAATCGATTACTGTCCACGGCACCTTGACATGGATAACAGTCTCAGTGCACATGTTACAAAAGAATTGCTGTGTTTATTTCAAGACCCAATGAACCTCCCATTGTCGGGAGGGTGACTTATGTGAAGCCACAATCAACAAATTATTCAATATTCAAAAGAGCGTGTCTATACACATAACACTCCGTTTTATGAAGTGGATGCATCTCTACAGACCCAGGATCATTCCTCGTGGATCTTCAACTTATCTTGCTCCATACTCTAATCACGACTCATTTCCATCCCTTACAAAGACACTTTCAGCCTATTCGTTAAGGAATGCACATCGCCCGATTCTACACACATACATACGCACATACACACACATTCGACTTTATTTCTATATGAACACTTCTTCATTCCCAAATTTCATAGGTTTACCTGCTCAACCGAGTCACGTT
Source organism: Rodentolepis nana (assembly GCA_900617975.1). Taxonomy (NCBI): domain Eukaryota; kingdom Metazoa; phylum Platyhelminthes; class Cestoda; order Cyclophyllidea; family Hymenolepididae; genus Rodentolepis; species Rodentolepis nana. The sequence continues at coordinate 18,451 of UZAE01000035.1, read as the reverse complement.
GTTGACCATCCTTCACCATACACTTGGCTCGATCCGTAGATCGGGCATAGGCCTTTCTACACTCTTCACATGTGGACCTCATGCCTGAATGGAACAAAAAAAAAATATATATATATATATATATAAACACAGGATGTATATTCTGAAATTTCAGATATAGGAAGAAGTAAAACACAGCAAGATAGGCAGTGAATTGTTCCTTGTTCGATACCGAAAAATATTTTGGCTCTTTACATAGTCATATTATAGAATGGCCATCGGCAACATTCATGGTCTTTTGTAGAAGTTGAACTAACAAGGAAGAAAGAAAACAAAAAACTCCAATCAAAGGCCATCAACTGCGAGTTTGCCCTCGACAACAATAACCTGGATACGAGGCACAAGTCTCCATGGCTAAAACCGCAGGGTTTGAAACATTCCGAAAATTACGGCGTGCTACCCGCGCCTATCGCGAGTAGACACCAGGATGCGTGCAGAGGCCTCCCAGCCAATCAGGGATCTAAGCTCGTACTCAATTGCTAATTATTTTGCATTAAACTCCACATTATGCCTCCCATTCTTGCCACTTTGTACGTAGACTAGCTAATTTGCTTCTAGAAGCTACTTAAAAGCGCACGAGGCTTGTTGGTGTTCTAAGAGAATTATTAAGATTTAGCCAAGACATTACTTGTAGAGTAACCTCTACAAATCTCAAAAGGATAAAGAAACCCGACAGTCCCTCCCCATGGACCCTATTTCATCCTTTTTTCCCATGAGGGCCAGCGATCCATACCCGCTCTACCATTTCCTACCTTCTATCCTCACTACTCTCCCCCCCCCCTCTATGTTTGTCCAATGCAATAGTGTTCCACTTCTGGCATTCGGAGGAAATCTCTAAGTCCGCCTTGGTCAGGCACTTAAAGTAACATTACTCTCTGAAATAAGGAACATCAGTGTCAAGAAATCAAGCACCATCGTTCGAGCAGGTGTCACAGCTCATGAAAATAAAATATGGTTACAAACAAATAAACTCAATTAGAAGTAATAATTCCAACGATCCTCCAAATTAGCACATTTTATTAAAAATGACAATTTCATTATTAACTAAAAAAAGTTTGATTAATTAAAAATATCTTAGAAAGCAGTCCGATAGAAAGATGGGCAAATAAAATCGGCTATTTGTGTGCAAAGACGTTATGTTCACTTTTTTCTGCAATAAAAGCCTGACAGCTAATTGAATTATCTAACTACAACAATGGGGAGAGTTTGTCTCTCCAATTAAACAATTAGAAATTTCAGTTAATAAATTAGGGTGACTTCCCAACTAGACTCGTAAATAACCGGAATTTCTATCAATGTTGCCTCAACGAATACTACTTATTGTCAGAATCAGCGACTTACCACCAGTGTGAAGAAGTTTGCGTCGACTTAAATGTTGATTGGAGGTGGATCTTTCAGAATCTCCCCTTTCACATACGAAAGGCTTGCGTCGGAAGGGACAATTCAAATAATCTTGGAGATTTCTATAGAATCAATGAGGAGAAAACGTTACATCGACGAGTCAAACCCCACTCAAACGAATTGCTGGCCAAGAATACATACTTAATGCCTCCTTAAAGTGAGTACATATGCTTATCTACAATTGTAAATCAGCACTGTTAAACTGATATTATTTAGAAATTTCCGTAATTTGTTATACCCTGCAAAACACCAAAAAAGCATTCAAGATTTTATCCGGAGGCTGAGTGGTCGAACGGGAGGTAAAGGAAGAAGTCAAAATGTCAAGAGTTATCCACCATCTTATAAGGGTTGTAAATCAGGATGTAGTGACCAAATGTTGCAAAGTTCATTCTCCACAGTTATCCAAGTAAGTTTATTCCGCAAATATGATGGGTGTGCAATAGACTTACCTCCACTTGGTGCACCCTGGGCAACTTATACTCGTACTGCAAAAAAGCCAATAAACCGACAGTTGACTTCTCACTACAAGCTACCACTTCACAGTACTCACCTTACCTTTTCTCTGTTTTGGTGTCTGTCCGTCTCTTACATCTGTGAATCACTCTTCTGTACCCCCCCCCCCTCGACTTCTTATAACTTTGATGTTCCTCCCCTCTGTGAAGCCCCAAGTCAGCTAAAGTACTAATGATAACTATCAAAACGGTTGCCACTTTTAATAAATAACTGTTCATTCTATAATTTCCCACCTACTCGCTAGTCCAAACTGTTTTTATAACGGAACTATCAATTTGATAATACTGTGTTCTTGAACAAAATCTGTCTTAGATTTTGATCGAAATGTGTAACACGGAAATGAAACGCCTGCCATTCGAAATAAATAAATAAATAAATGATTCCGCAAATATTCCGAACCTGTTCAACAATTAGGCATCACTTTTAAATACCAGCTTCTTACAAACATGGGTGAAACGATGAGACTATAAAAGGCAGTTGAGACATACATAGCTAATCTCACTCAAGTTGAGAAATCTAATCCCTAAACGCACTATCGGCTCTCACTTCGATGAAACCACAGCCAGAAGAAGACCTAAAGTGAGAAAAATTAATGGAGAGAGAGGTGGGACATCGTAAATCGTAATTAGTGATTTGATCAAATGAAAATATTCACCCTGCGTTAAATGAATTACACTTACGCTGACCATGAATTCCTCCGATAAATCACCAGCAAACTTAGGCATATTTTTTTTCATTGAACGAGTGAACCGGTTAAAAAGATTACGTAAGAGTAATTTCACAGTACAGGATCAGAATTTCCCGCTACTAACTAGAATGATAACCGCACATTTTGAGAGGGTTAAACTCACATTTTAGAAGCGTCAAATTTGACTAAATCTAAATTGATTACGTCCACAAGCTATAAGAAGAAAAATACTGCCCACTTAGGGACGTGTTCCAACTGATTTTAACAGAGAGCTAGGACGTACACTCTGTCATTTATTTAAGAGTAGGTAGAAAAGGGACTTATAGGTCCGAGAGCTCACAGAAAGCGTTTGGGAAATCAAATATTTCAACAGGGAGGCTTCATGATGATGGCCTTCTACTTTAAATGAATGCTGAAAACGAACTTGAGTGCTTATTATTGACCACAGAAAGAGATCTCGCAAGTCACAATCAGGTGACTTCTGTTGACAGGGGATAAGATGCGAGAGAGACTTGCACATCTTGAGTGAAAGAAGACATAGGGAGAAGGGAAAAGAGGCAAAAAATAAAATTTTAGGATTAAATACGGATTGTAGCAAGATTATCATTTATAATTGTATTACTTTAACAATTAATGACTATGAATCACGACAAAATTCCGAGTACCGTACGTGAAATGCAATTGTCAACGAAAGAAATTAACTCCTTAAGTATTCTGAAAATGTTAAGAAGTAAGAAATTGTTATTCCCTTCTGGTAACACTAACAGTAGATTTAAAAATAAATGCGTAATCGATCGAGATAAATCAAATGTGTCTCGATTTAGAAGTTATATATCGTGAGTCCGGGGTGCACCCTAGGTAACGTAGTCACATACGGCAAAAAAGTCTATAATTCTGCAGTTGACTTCTGACTTCAAAATACCACGACCCCACTGTATGTCAGATTTGACCACTTCCACAGTACTCATCTCACCTCACCCATTTCTCTACCTTTGCGTCTGCTTCTACTTTACATCTGCTCCCTCCTCCACTGCCATTTAATACAAATATTGTGAGTTCCGATGCGTAAAATATCTTTACCAATCAATCTAAATGCTGATGGGACACAATTGAATTAATGAAGTGGGATAATTTACCGCACAATTAAATCAATTGGTAAAAATTAATCTGAATATCGTGAGAGGGAACACACGCAACCAGAAATCCAAGAAACACTTGGATACTAGCGTACCAATTACCCACCAACAACTTGATGTTTGCAGAAGTCAAATACACAGCAAAACTCTCGTTACCATAACTCCATTATGTACTTCTATGTGCTACCTCTTGAGCAGATTCGTTCATTATTGGACTACATTGTTACGATATCTCATAATTACCGTGGTTTAAATGCTGCTATTGTTGAAGGAGGAGAATGAGAGGAGGAGAGTATTGGACGGACATGGCGGCGATCCTTTGGGTTTCCACGGTTGCCTGGAGATTGACTCTGATTAACTCCTGGATTTATTTGATCCTGCTGCAAAATACACGATAATTTTGCCAAATTGAAAATGGCGAGCAAATAAAAGATTTGTGACTCTAATATAGAGTGTTCACAGTTAGATTTATAGCATTTTCCTGAGTGGAGTTATGAGGCATCCTTTACAATTAATAGACGTATAAAATTTGTCAGAAATTATCACTCCGAAGAGTGAGAGGATGCAAACACTACGATAAGGTGTCAGAAATTGCTTGTGGCAAATATATATCACAGTAGAACTTACAGTCCTTAGTTTCGGGATCTGTTTTTCTTCTTGTGCTTTGACGGCTGGGTCAATCTCCTGCACATAACAATATGCCAAAGGTCAATAATTAGACAGTATCTACCTGATGGCTGAAAGTAACTATAGGTGGAAGCACACTCAAATATTGACCAGTTGTTTGTTGATCCATTCGTGATATGATAGAATGCCGCTTATCGTGGTCATTAGAAGTCCGTTCAGAAGGGTCATCGATTCCCCCTCCGATTGAAAGATCCTGAAAAAGGTAAAAGAGAAAAAAATAGTACAAACCCATAAACGAAGATGGACTTCCCATAGTCAAAAGGCAAATAAAAGCAAGGCATATGCACAAGAACTTTAATTTTTCACAAAATAATCAACTAATGCACAATCCTCTTGAATCGGAAAAATTTGCTAAAATCACAGTCAACCTTGTGATTACTTTTTGGTAATTTGGGGACCTCTAAAAGCGGTGCATTGGAATCGACACGCAACCAATCGTGACAAAGAGTTTTGAAGGTCAGGGAGCTATCTTCCATTAGAGGTTTAGTGAATACGGAAAAGTCCATACACTTGAAAAGAGAAACTAATTTGCATATTACTAGTTCCTGCTGCCCGCGAATACTGAGGGACTTTTCGTCTGTATCGGCTGGTTTGTAGTAGGTTTCAGCAATCTGCTGAAAATAACCAGGTTTGTGGGTAGATAGAGCGAAGTTATAAGCATCTAATGAATTTTGAGGTGGAAAAGGTAGATTTGGGTTCCCATCTACATAAGCAAGTCTAGAAAGAACATTTTCCATTCCAGTCCACCGAAGTCCTGGTGGTAACTGAGTGGCCAAGACTTGCCGTATCTGAGATTCCTCAGATTTGACTAATTCTGTAACTTGTGCCATGCAAATCGTTTCAATAATAATAAGCCAGAGTTTTATCGCTTCAGTGTCGAAGCGTATAACTCGATCAAGTGAGCGGAAGATACGATACGGATTCTTGCTCTGTTTCCTTAAAAAAGCGTGCGCTCCACGTTCTGATATTGGAAAAAATTCTGAAATAGCGTTTGAAGTCCACTCAGATGGGTCTGTTAATGATAAATGTGATATCTGTTCTCTCGCACGGTATGAAAGGATAGATGATTCTGGAGAACCCCTACAGAGTACGATAACATAAAAGCAAGCAAACCTACTTGAGCAATTTTTTGTAAAGTATTTGCGCTTTAATCCTTTTTCGAGCACTCTTATGATCCTCAGTAAGACTTTCAGCTACAGAACGTGATGTATCTGTGACAAGTGTGTTAGATAAGTTCTCAATAGCATCATAGAATTCGTCATCTATTTCCAAGCTATCATCCCATTTGCTGCCTGAGTTTTTATTTCTATTAGGCTGTCTAGACCTAGCATTTAATATAGATAAGGTTCTAAATCCACGTGAAAAAATTAGACTACGGATAACACCCATTAATGCCATTTTTTAAATCAATTTCCTATTGGTTGAAAGTAGACTTTCACATTTGCCGCATCTAATTTGAGAACCAGATTATCCAGCTGATAATTTTAAACATATTATGCACAATAACAACGAAAAGAAGTTTTATACTTTATATTTCTAATTTTATAGATACTAATACTTTTAATGGCAATATTTTATCTGGTTAGCAGTCAAAATGGATAATTTGCAACCCGTAATTTTAATTTGAAAAGGAAATTGTTTTTAAATCAAGACATCTCTGAAAAATCTAGGTTAATTAAGGCTTAATTAACGAATAAATCACAACTTGACATGGAATAAATATACTTTATATGCAGTTTAAACATGTTGAAAATTCAATGAAAATGGTATCTAATGCGATTTTTTGTCACTACTTTGGTCTCCTGTATTACAATATTGCTACGTATGTACCACCTGCACAAAGTGGAACATTAATATTGAGAAGAGAATGAATTAATGGAATATGTCAAATTTTTCATGTTTCTAAAACATTTTGCTGAAAGCCACCCCATTTTGGTATTAAAAATATTATACCCTTAAGTTCGTCAATCTTGTCTGGTCATCTCTGTTTTATTGACTTCTATGCGCCTCATCTGTGTTCTTTATTCCGAATTGCTATAGGCAACGACATGAAATTTGGAGTATTTTTTCAAATTTGCAATTTTAATAATTAGAAATTGTTTATCTTTCCAGTTTATTAGAATTTGGTTAAGTATTTTAGATTCAATACCTTCCACAAAAAATTCTTATCTATATATTTGAGTATTGAATCAAACCTGACGCGACCGGGGTCACGTTGGAACTATGCTTTTCCTGGGTCACCAGAGTTTAGTAGCATAGTCTAACGATACGGTAATCCCATTTTAAGTCGTATTCAATCAATGGATGTTGGTATAAATTTGTTATATAAATGACTCACAACTATATAAACCTCAAATCTCGTTTAAACTACTTTTCTGCATAGAGAATAACTAAATTAAAATCGTCTATACTATGACCGAGTCTGTTGAAATTGTAACACATCCTCATGCATGTATTCCAAATTACTAACTAGATTGTCATTTGTAGCCTATCTTCCAAGTGCCACAAATATCTTTTTCTAACCATACTGAGCATCGATTTACTTATGCTTCATTGGACTACTTTAATTCACTATCCTTTAAACTACAATGCTAATTTCAAAATACTTGAAAAGTCCCCTATTTTTGAAAGTTCACCATAGATATAAAGAAAAGGACTAAGGCATTTTACCTTGTTTGCCACTCATATAACCTAGTGCATTATTATTTATAGATTAAAGTACTTGTCTGATAAAGTGTGTTAGATAGATATTAGACATAAGGATTTTAAACGAGTAGTAAAAGCGATATGTGAAATTATCTTTGATCTACCTTTACTGTTTTTGCTCAGGGATTATGAAAATGATCTCAAAATAAACAAAGGAGATTGTGAGATAGGCTTGTGACGATCTACTTTAAACATTCCTTTAAAGCAACTGTTTATCGCTATTTGATTTACATAAAACTAAGGAATTTGCATTTTTTGGTAATGTTAATGTCACCAAGTATTTAAGCTAACGAGTTCTGCTAGCTTAAAGTACTTGAGCGTTACATCTCCTTAATGTGACCTGCTAAATATCATGCAAGGTCGCTTTACCATGGGGGCTTTTGTTTGTTTTCTTTCTTCCTTGTTAGTTCAACTTCTACAAAAGACCATGAATGTTGCCGATGACCATTCTATAATATGACTATGTAAAGAGCCAAAATATTTTTCGGTATCGAACAAGGAACAATTCACTGCCTATCTTGCTGTGTTTTACTTCTTCCTATATCTGAAATTTCAGAATATACATCCTGTGTTTATATATATATATATTTTTTTTGTTCCATTCAGGCATGAAGTCCACATGTGAAGAGTGTAGAAAGGCCTATGCCCGATCTACGGATCGAGCCAAGTGTATGGTGAAGGATGGTCAACAACGTGACTCGGTTGAGCAGGTAAACCTATGAAATTTGGGAATGAAGAAGTGTTCATATAGAAATAAAGTCGAATGTGTGTGTATGTGCGTATGTATGTGTGTAGAATCGGGCGATGTGCATTCCTTAACGAATAGGCTGAAAGTGTCTTTGTAAGGGATGGAAATGAGTCGTGATTAGAGTATGGAGCAAGATAAGTTGAAGATCCACGAGGAATGATCCTGGGTCTGTAGAGATGCATCCACTTCATAAAACGGAGTGTTATGTGTATAGACACGCTCTTTTGAATATTGAATAATTTGTTGATTGTGGCTTCACATAAGTCACCCTCCCGACAATGGGAGGTTCATTGGGTCTTGAAATAAACACAGCAATTCTTTTGTAACATGTGCACTGAGACTGTTATCCATGTCAAGGTGCCGTGGACAGTAATCGATTGCAACGCAGTAATGATAATTGAAATATGGAATGTGAATTGTGAACTGTGCAGTTGTAGTAGATACTGTTCAATGAGAGTCGAAAACCCTTGGAAGCAGGAGTCAATGGTATTGTGAAGTTGCTTCGAACTTCGTTTGTGTAGCCTCTTCCTTATCACTTATCGGATTGTCTGTTAGACGACTTCAGTCTCTCGTTGACATTTAAAAATGTCGAACATATTGTGCTAGTGGGGTTTATGACAATACGAAGGTTTCGACTGCATGTCCTTCACTACTTCTGTTTCATTTCTGGTCTTCGCCTGTAGTCCATCAATTGCGATGACATCTCGGGGAAAAAGGCGGCAACAAAGATGCCCATCTTTCCTGTGAACGGACCTCATGTCTGTCCACTGTGTCCGGACAAGAGGAGTTACAAATTCGATTCCTCTTTACGAAAGCATTTGCGTCTCTACCACCCAAACTACAAGCGTAGAACAAGTGCCGCCACACAACATCTGTCAGAACAAGAAGGGGAGGGACGAAGAGTGGAGATTGCCAGGGATGAAAGTGAAAAGGTAAATTTTGAAATATATAGATGTGCACATTGGTTGCTGCATTGGTGGAGGAGACATTAGGGCTGAAGCAAGCTTGTTCTCAGTTAAGAGTCAGTGCAAGAATTTGTAAACTCTTTAGTCGTACCACTGAGATTGTTGATTAATGAGGTAGCATGAAGAGTGGGGAAAGGTGGACACAGCTTTCGTAGAATAGACAACTCATCCTCCTCATCATCGATTCATCGGGAGAAACCAAAATTTATTGATCATTTATGGACTTTGGGTGACTTTCGCTTTTCTGTGTTCTCATATCACGAAAAAGGCAGATAACTTAATTGAAGATGAATGCCTCACTTCCATGGAATGGAATGGATTGAGGTGAGATTCATTTGAAACATTAAACTACTAGTAAAATCGGAATAGTGGTATTCGGGGTTTGCTGAAGCAGTGGAAAAGGTGGATGTAGATCTTTAAGTAGGAAATATTTGGGAGGAGGGGTGTTAGGACTTCATTGAATATGGAGTTCCGATTTACTTTTCTACGTTAGTATGCTGAATCCTAGCACCTAATACTTGATGTTCACAGTCTTCTTGTGAACAGAGATGTGGATTGTAGCCAGCACCAAAAATGTGTGCTATGATTTGAAGAGATGAAGGATGTTACGTGGGTTTGGTGTCATATAAGTCGATTTGCAGTTTATTTCCAAATTGCAACTTATTCCAAAATTGGTCTAAACAGCTATATTTTGCTTCACTCTCAGTTGGAAGACATCGGATCGGATGATCAGTCTACTATCTTAGAATACAAACGAACGCACGAATCTATTTATTTGAAAATTCCTTTCTCATCCACTTGTTAATAATTGTCTACAGAATTTGCTTCTTGTTTTAAGATAATCGTGAAAAATAAGCAAAAAACTATTATCTTTTCAACTTTATTAGTTATTTTGTTAAAACGTGTCTAACAGATGCGAGTCTGTCTTCCGTACTTTCAGGAAAAAAATTGCAGCATGTGATTTGTGAGATAAACATGATGTAAAAATGCCAAAAAAATCATAATGAAAATCTATATAAACCACCCAAATCTCTGCTTTCAAATTTGCCCTCAAAATGAATCTTCAGACTGATGTACTTCTCGCGATAATTTGGGGCATTCTTGTCTTGATGTATCCCATTCTTATTCTTGCGGTGTCAGCTGTAATTGCAATTGGGTTCTGGCAGCTTCTTAGAGCTGAAAGGCGTCAGTCTGAAGAGGAGGGTAGGATGCCACTGACCAATTATGCTGTGGATGAGACAGTTTTAACTAACGATGCAGATACAGGCAGGGCGAAAATTGTTTCCGCACTACATGTTAGGAATCTCTTCGATATCTTCCTGGAGGAAATTTGCGCGCGCATTTTGGAATTTGTTGCAAATTATGGAATGAAGATTTATAATTTCTACTGCTGGGCAGTTGGTTATTTTGTTTCTTAAATCTGGCCAATTGGAAGAGGAAGTGGGAAACAATGATTTCCACAGGAATGGCTTAGTAGACTAGTCGATATTAAATCACAATTATATTTAATTTGATTATGCGTGTGTGTGACGCATGCATAAATATACGACTTTTATTACTGAAAGCTTAGATATTTCATTGATTTATTGCAAATATTGATTTTTTCATGAACTTGATGAAAATGCAAACAACTAGTCAAACGTGATCCGAAGAGCTGTGTTATTCAACTCAGGTGTCTATCTCCTCAGTGGTATTAAGATCATCGCTCCCCGAGCGACTTCTACTTTTGATGACCAACCCTCCCGTAAAATAGTGGTAACGGTTACTATAAGTAATTTTTTTGTAAATATATAGCGTTAAATATAATTTGGAATGTCCTTACTCTTTCGTATATTTATAATTGTCCACGAATCTCATGTTTTAATGTTGCGTTTTTTTCAACTATGTTTCCGCAAGTAGAAACACCTTCGCATGTTTGCTGAGTCATATCGTCTTTTGATACTTATTCCCATGAAAAGTGGTTTCATGTCAACTTTTCCTCCTCTCTTCGCTTTCCTCCGTTTCGCCTGCGGCATCTGAGAATTCTTATTTTTTTTACATTGGATTATGGCAACAGGAAGTTTTAATAACTTGCCTTGAGTAGCTTAAGTATTATTGGCAATTTCCAATGTCTTGTGCTTTATATGATCTTTATTTCCCAATGCGTCTAATCATTTATTTATTTATATCAAATGGCGGGCGTTTTGATAGTTATCATTAGCCCTTTAGTTGAATTGAGGCTTCGCAGAGGAGAGGAACATCAAAGCGGGAAAAGGTGGAGAGGGGGGGGGACAGAAGAGTGATTCACAGGTGTAAGTGAGACAGACATAATGGTAGAGAAAAAGGTAAGGTGAGTACTATGGAAGTAGTCGAATATGACATACATTGGAGTCATGGTAGTTTGAGGTCAGAAATCAACTGCCGGTTAATAGACCGTTGCCCAGGGTGCACCACGTGGAAGTAAGTCTATCGCACACTCCTTGTGTCTAATCATGCAAACACATGAACTCATGGCATCGCGACCCCAAGCAAACTTCTTGATTTGACCCGGTAAAGTTCTGGCAAGGTCATTTGTGTGAAAGTCTTTGTTAGTAGAGTTCCCGCAGTGCTGGACATGTCCACTTGATTGATAAAATTTGGCCACTTGGTTTTCGTGTTAGAAATTTGGATCGAACTGGGAAGATAAGTGAAAAGACTTCTCTTCTGGAAAGTAAGATTCTTCATGGAACTCGGGTTGTAATTTGTGCCATCTTGTTTGCAACACTTGTTGCAATGGATATATGCGGAAAGCTCATTTCTGATGAAAATTAGCCTTCTCAATGCAGTTGGTGTTGCAGTGTAATTTATTCGATGAGAAACGAAGGTGGCCTCGCCTCTCTCATCTTAATTTTGTTACCCATTTAGCTGGTTTAAGGTGGCCTGACTTGAGAAATTGATCACGTTCTCGAATCTATCTATTAGAAAAAAAATAGTTACTTGTGGTTGTCGCTGAGCGGTTAACTTCCACCCTAGATCACCTCTTACCCATTGGCATGTGCCGTCTGCGAGTCAAGGTGTGTGCGCGCGTGTGTGCGTGCCTGTAGGTGTGCGTGGGGGTGGGGGATGTGGGGGGGGGGGGGGGGGATGCACATGCAAACGTTTTGCATTTTTGGGGTTCATTATTTATGAGGCTCTTCATCTCATTGCGTACTCGCCAAAGCAAATATGCAAATACTTGTAAAATAGAGTGGCGAAATTGTTGGGATATATAGTGTGAGGCAGTGAAAGATATGTGGGAACCTCTCATATAAATTGGTCAAGCGATCTAAAATGCTTCTACTATTACTGGAATCGTGTTCGCCTATTCTTCCTTCTGATGCATCGTTGTTTTCTTTTTGCATTAAAATGGAGTAGTAAGAGTATGCATCCAAGGAACAACAAGTACTCCAAATGGCGATTGGCCATTCGAGCAGGATGTTATGACTTAAGTAGTCGCTTATTCTGCAAATGAGTCGTCTGCATTCCCGAGTGCTTGAAACACCCAGAAAGTGCCCAGGACTTTCATCGCGTATCGAAGTGCAGTATCCACCTTGTAACTGGGTCAAAATTTCTCCCAAGTGTGCGTTAACCCTTGTCTTTCAAAAGTATACATCGTGGTCGAATTGTATTTTTTCTTATTTTGCTTTGGTCTTCTTGTTCACACACAAATACGAGATCGAAACAATCTTTCCTCTGCTTCTTAGGGCATGTTTCCACACTCGGGCAGTTGTTTTTGTCAGCTTCACTTATTCTAAGTCTTGCAGTTTTTTTGTTTAATCTTCGCCTCCGATTTCAGCGGGCATTATCCTTTATTTAGCTAGATTTGAATTAAGAGGAATACGGTTATATGCACTCTCCCCTCTTGACTACATGTTTGTGGTCCTATTTATTTGCCCCAGTTTGGGAAAGATTTGAAGCTCTGTTTGTGGTGCATCTGCAGATATAATATTTCGGGGATCACTTTGGTAGTAGCAACCGTCCTAACTATTCTTCTAAACACTTCGCTTTTCCCGCATTGTGGTGATCGATACGTGGCATTGTTCTCATTCCTTTCTTTTGAGATTCGGCTAATTACTCTAATATTTTATTGATTTACACTTCACCTCTTCCAATTGGTAACAACGGGCGTACCACCTTTTCTCGTCTTTTCTTCACCGTTTTGGGTGTCTTATAGGTCCACTGGTCTTCTAAATTTCGACTAGAGGATTCGCAGCATTTTAGCCGGCTTTTTCGTGTTATGTCTTTAGTCCCGTGGGAAGCTGTGAGTTTCGATACTTTCTAATCAACTTGATATTGCACTAGCCAATCGGAAGAGAGTAAATTTTTTTGCATTTTGCGGGTTGCATTTAATGGATTCCAAACTGGTCTTCTTGAAATACTGAGGATGCTATCAAGCCTATCGTTATAAAGCACATTTGAAATTTTAATCTTGTCATAAATATTTTTTATACCATCTTCAAGTAGTGAACCCCCTGCGAAAAATAACAGCGCAAGCAACAATCTGCCGTGTCTGCATTCCTTGCAATAAATGAAAGTGACAAGCACTTATTGGTGGCTTGATGATACACTTGGCTAGCCTTCTTTATACTCTCTCTTCTGTATCTGAGTTTGTTTTTCTAAGGAGGAAGTTTTAGGATGAAGAAGATACGTTCTGGAGTAGGACTAAAAATGTGCTTAGACCCGTTAACCTCTCTCATCGTAAGGCAGGTAGAAAGCTTTGCAGTTTCCACTAGCCGAGCTAATGTATATCCCGCTTTAGTCACGCTATTTATTTGGTCTTTTGCTGTGTGATTTATAATCTTTTTTAAGCTCTCAGTTTGGAGGCCTCTTACAAATCATCGACAGTCCAGAAATCAGTAATAAGACACCAGAAGACCTGTAGCTCAGAGTGATAAGTGCCAAGCTCTCCCCCTTATTAGTCATTAATTGCTGCGTGAGCAATCTACTGCCTGATTATTCACCTTACGCCTCATGAAGCATCAAGCAGTAGTTCATTCGATTTCATAACACAAGCACTTGATGAACGCCCCGTTTTTGTTTTTCTCTCCCCCCTCCCCCCCCTTTTTCAGCCGTCTTCTAACGACACATGTGTTGTGAAGTACAGTTTGAAAACCTCCGAAATGGGAGTTACCTCCGTCCCCACTACGGTGGCTCAACTACCGATTTCGGTCAATGCCCCAACTACAGCCTATCTCCTTCCCTCGGGTGAACTTGTCTTCACCGTGGATACTCAATATGCTCAAGGCGATCAGTACTATCATGTGGTGGAAGCGGATGAGAGTGGTGACCAGGTGAGTCTATAATCTGTCGTGATACAGGTTTTTAGGGATTCTAACCGCTAGTTGGAAGAATGGCCAGCGCACTGTGTCACTAGCTGTAAGGTCTAGGTGGGTTAGGACCCCTCATCCCAGATCTGGGAAATTGTCATTGCAAATCGGCATACTGAAGTTGCTACTAACACTGTTGGCGCTCTTAACCAGGTACAATCACATTTTTATGGGTATTGGCCGGGGGGGGGGGGAATTACATAGTTCGTTTTGTTGCAAAGAATGCTTGTAAATGCTACTTGGATTAGTTATGAGGGTAGGAATTTCAAGTCTGTCTTTTAGTAGAGGAGCATGTTATTCCGCTTTTTTGTTTTCTCATTGTTCTTCGAGATTTTGAAAATGTATTAAATTTGTTAACACTGAATATACTCTTGTTTTCAAATCATATGTGCGGCTTCTATGAATATCAAATCGGTAGAGTGAGGGGAGGGATTTGCCTTACATAAGAAATATTTTCAGTGTATTTGAACAAACCCTACTTTCTACACCTCCTTCTTCTGAGCCAGTTTCGCTGCCACTATTGGTTAATCAGGCAGCCAATAACAATCTCATCCACTTCTATCAAATAGAAAGGTGTAGGGATTTGGAGTGGTGAAAGAGAGGGCACATCAGTATTGAGTTTTTGTAAAAAGGCTTAACTGTGAGGCAAGGTTGACGATTTCGCATCTGCTCTTTGTTTGATGAGCAAATTGTCAGCAAGAAAGCATTGAGGTTTGAGCCATTGTGTACATATAATGCATTCTGTAATGTATTCTCATTTAGCGGCAATCACTTTGTACGGAGGCTGAGACAGCAGGTACTTCGTCGACAGCGACTGGACTTGGTGACGTTGAGGAATGGAGAACATCCCAATCGGCCCATGAGGCTGTGGTCGGCTATGCTATGCCAACCGATGCTCCAAACACAATCCATCAAACACACTGTCTTCCTGTGGATCTATGTACTTCAGCACTCTGTTTGACTGTCACGGATCCCTCTGCTAATTCCGTAAGTATTAACAGCAAATCATTATTTCAGTCAAATTTATTGAATGCAGTAATGAAAGGTCAGTTAAATCCTGGAGGAAATTTGTGTCGTAGAAACTCAGGCAAAATCAGCTTAACCCTCTTAGGACCGTACAATCCTCTTTCAAGATAGGCACCATTGGTACTAGATTCGTAACAGAAGGTGCTATTGCCGTTTGAAACATGTCCAATGCATCTATAACCTTCGCCTGATGCACCATCAAAACTCATCACTTCGGCGACATCAGTCTGCTGATAAAATAAAATAAAAATAATTCGGGCGTTAAAGGATTAAGTTCGAGGCAATATCCTAGAGCAGACCAAAATCCAAGCGCGTTTGCGTGTCTATTGACTCATTTACTTTATCAGAATAGTTGTTTAAAGTCTTATATGTGATATGAAGTGGAAGGTAAAATGTGTAACCTGTCAAAGGTACGAGAGATCAGTAGAAGTTAAGGTGTCGAAAGTGATCAGTACCTAGGTCCTCCTCTAAACGTGACTGGAAGTATTCCATTGTGGCTAAAAATCGATGATATTAAAGGGGTTTTCAAGAAAACATATCTAACTCGAGTGGAATCAGGTAATCTTTTATTTTGTCTGTGTTCTTGTGTCTTACTTCCTGATCTTCCATCTTGAAATATTCGAGGGGGTGGGGGAGGGGGGTTTGAATGTCAGTGAATCCCTTCAGTGCAGGCATTATTTCGCTATTGTTGTTAGTATTATCACAATTATTCATAGAAATATGCTAAATTTTCTCCAATCTTTAACCATGAAACAGAAAGTCAAACAACTTAATGAATGAGGAGGAGACCAGAAAGTTTTCCACAAAATTTCCTGAATGTCTATCTTGCATTCCAAAGTTTGAATTT
The DNA here is from genome assembly GCA_900617975.1 of Rodentolepis nana. Lineage (NCBI taxonomy): Eukaryota > Metazoa > Platyhelminthes > Cestoda > Cyclophyllidea > Hymenolepididae > Rodentolepis > Rodentolepis nana. The sequence goes on along the minus strand of UZAE01000035.1, from coordinate 2,371 downwards.
CATGGTTCGTCCCTTGGTGCTTGAAGCAAATGCATGTGCGCTATGTTCAATGCACATTGACTTGTGTCATTTAATCAAGGAGGTTTGGACTTTCTTCGTCAATTCCATTTTTTTTCAATGCTTGTGAAGGCGGATGTTCCTATATGATACTCCTCAGTTTGAAGCTCTAATACTTATATTAAATGGCAGGCTTTATGATATTTATCATTGGCCCTTGGTTGACTTTAGGCTACACAGAGGGGAGGAACATATATAGGCTTTCGGGTGGTTAACAGTGACTCATTAGTTGAATTCTGGCTTTACCCAGTATCTCTGTGTTTCTGTCGTTGTCTGTAGGGTTTGACATTGTATCAGGTGAGTCTACTCCACTTCCTCCTGTAGGTCACATAAGGGACATGTTGGTTGAGCGTATACTCCTATTCTGTGATGGTGCTTCGCCAGGCAATCGTGTCCGGTACGTAGTCCAAACTCTGCAACAACGTCGATTCGTAGCCAGTCGGCTATATTGGAGAGTGCGCTGTCCACTGTTTCTCCTTTGTTCGAGCCTTAAGTTCGTTGCTTCTTGATGTCTTTGATTCTCTTCTGACTTAGGTGTTCATTGTGTGGAAAGACATTGGCTGGTCTATGCCTTACAAAATTGTGATCCTGTGTTACAGATTTTGCAGTCCTAGCATGGCAGAGCTTATACAATTTTTTTCAATCGACAGAGCTCAATAATCTCCGTTCAAATGCACATTTGGCTGATGGATAATTAATTTACTCCAAAATGCTTCCTTTTTAGTTTCCCACTCACCCCAAAAGGCGACCCAAAGCACTTGATTTGAGTAGAGTGAAGGTGACTTGGAATCACTCTTAGCAGGAACTCACTCTACTACCCTCATGCTAACCACCATTGACTAGGGTTACCCACACTAATGAATGTGCACCGATGACTATCGATTTTTAGTGACCTTTGATTTGGCAGATATGAATATTGATCACTGGGCTCTCGTTTATTACCTAAGGTTACTGCAAAGTTTATTTATGTCAAATGGCAGGCGTCTTGATGGTTATCATTAGCCCTTTAGTTGACTTCAGGCTTCACAGAGGGGAAGGAACATCAAATTGAAAAAGGTCTAGAAGGGGGGGGGGGAACAGAAGAATGTTTCGAAGATGTAAGAGACAAACACAAAGGTAGAACAAAGGTGAGGTGAATGCTGTGGAAATAGTCGAAAATGGCATAGAGTGAGGTGATGGTAGTTTGAAGTGAGAAGTCAACTGCCAGTTAACAGACTTTTTTGCACCACGTGGAGGTAAGTCTATCGCACACCCCGGTTACTGCAAAGTCGAGGTCAAGAGAATGATCAGTGATTCGCAGGTGAAGATTTTGCTCAAGTTATCTAATGATAAAAAGAAGTCGGAAATTATTCATTGTTTGATCAGGTAAGGAATGTGTTTACAAGTACAACCATGCGTTTAAATGTGAACTCTCACGCGTTATATCGCATGACACTTTGAGCCATTCCATCTTATCTTTTTTATTCTGAAATAGTCAATTCCCGCGTACTTTCTAGGCTCTTTTTTTCGCCTTCTTGTTGATAAACACGTCGTGCACTAACTTGTTCTTAATTGCTATAGACCTCACAACAGCCGAATGTGATCACCGTTGACCCCACCACTTACCAGACTATCCCGAGCGGCGTCGGTGATGAAAGTGCTCTCGACTTGACCGAGCTCCCTCATGAGGTTATTGATCTTTCTTCCCAAGGGAACCCTGTAGATCTCAGTGGTACACATCCACACCAACCTAGATCCGAGTTATGGGAATCCGAGTCCCTATTCAGCTACACACATTTCCTCAACGTAGATGATGGCTTATGAAGTTTCATTTTAGGTATTTTTGAAAATCTTCCTTCCATATTCTTAGCCAATTTTGTACTTATTTTTAATATCTAAATAAAAAAATGGTGTTTTTACTGTGTACTTTTATTTCACCTTACACGAGTTGAGCATCGACAAAGGCTATTTTTTTAAAGTGTGTCTCAATATTCATGCAGAGCTTTATTTATATCAAATTTGGCAACGTATACTCATACGGCAAAAAAGTCTATAAACAGGCAGTTGACTTCTGACTTCAAACTGCCATGACCCCAGTGTATATCATATTTGACTACTTCCACAGTACTCCCTCACCTTTTTCTCTACCTTTGTGGCTGTCTCTTTTACATCTTTGAAACATTCTTTTGTTCCCCTCCCTCGACATTTTGTGACTTGGATGCTCCTCCTCGAAGTGAACTAAAGGGCTAATGATAACTATCACGAAGCCTGCCATTTGATATAAATAATAAATTTATATTAAATTTGGCAGATTTTGTGATAGTTATCATTAGCC